>SNQJ01S0069529.1:33356-48133 GCA_010110895.2 Picea sitchensis | reverse complement strand
TGGTGAATGGTCACAGGATATCATCCATCATCCTCATGAAAGTGGTTGGAGCATTTGTCAAACCAAAGGGCATGACCAACCATTCAAAAAGGCCTTCCTTTGACTTGAAGTTGGTCTTCCATACATCTGTTTGTTCTATTGGGACCTGGTGGCAGCCAGAATTCAAATCAATCTTACTGAAGTATTTGGCCCCTGTGAGTTTATCAAGGAGGTCGTCGATTCGGGGAATTGGATACCAGTTTCTGACTGTGATTTTATTCAGGGCCCGATAATCAATGCAAAGTCGTCAGGTTCCATATTTATTTTGTACCAGCATGATTGGGCTCCCGCAAGGTGATGAGCTAGGATAGATGTGCCCCTTGTGGAGCAGTTCTTGGATCTGTCACTTGATCTCCTCATTCTCTAACATAGAGTGGTGATAGAATGGCCCATTGGGAAGCAGTGCTCCAGGGGTCAGATCGAGGGGGTTCTGGACCTGATAGTGCAGAGGTACCCCAATAGGTGAGGAGAATATATCTAAGTATTCTTTGATGACTTTATCTACTTTATTTTTCTATGTGGAGAGGTCGGCCGCAAAGACCCTGGATGTGGTTGTGATATTTCACTTATTCTGAGAGAAAATCACGAAGAAGACAAACTTCCCCATCTTAGAGATGACCTTCCTGCATTACTTGACAGAGATCAAGGAAATAGAACTAGGTGGGACTACCTTGGGTATTCTGTACAATTTCCTATTCAAAGTAATAATAACACTACAAGGCCTAGACTCATATACAACATGACGTTTCCAAAAATAAGGTTGGCCCAAAAGAACATCACAAACGTCGAAAGGAGAAACATCACATAATACCTCGTCCTTGAAGGGCTTGATGTCATACGAAAGTTGGCATTGTTGGATGATGCAGAGATTTCTTCCTTGGTGGAGCCATCCAATGGTGTAGGGTTGTGGGTGCGGCATTGTCGGCAGGGCCAACCTCTTGACAACCTCTACTGAAATGAGGTTCTTCTGGCTACTACTATCAAGGATGAAGTGCAACAGGGTGCCTTTTACCCACACTTGTGAATGGAAGAGGTGCTCTCATTCTTCTAACTCATCTGGTTCATCAAGTTGGAGCTTGGTGGTAGAAACGGTGGCACTGGGTTCCACGTCAATTATCCTTCTTCCCCTTTCTGGTTCTGACTCAGAGACTAGAGTCAGAACCCGCATCTGATTTAGAGGCTTTCACTTCAAACACCAGTGAATTCTTTGAGCAACAGTCAGCAGTGTTATTCCAAAGGCTCTTATGGAAGTCGAACCACTTCTCGGTATCTTTATTTGTATTTCCGGTGTCCTTATTTGCTTGCATCTTGGAATGGTTGTCCTGATACTGTCCATCTTTTCTATGTCCTTTTTTCTATGGGTTGGGGCCACCCTTTCCTAGATTTTTCTATGAGGGGTTCCCAGGCCCAAATTGTCGCATCTTTTGTTTAAGCTTCTGCTCGATTTTGATGGCATATTGATAGGCTGCACCCAAGGACGAGATGTATAGAAATTCCATTTCAGTCTGGATGTATCTATGCATAGCACCATGATAATTGAGCACCATATGTCGCTCTAAATCTTTGATACCCAGCTTGGTGCGCAAGGTATGGAAGATATTTGTGAACTCTGTCACTTCTTGGTCTCTTTCTTGCCACAGTGTGGTCCATTTGGTATACAAGTCATCATAAATTCCAATAGGGTAGTATTGTTCCTTAATAGTATCCCTGAAGGATTCCCAGGTGTTTGTGACTGTAAATAACGAGGGTTCCTCTGTTTCCTTTTTCTCACAGAAAGTTACCCACCAATATTTGACATGGGGAACAAATTTTAGGAGCGCAAAAGTAATATTTTCTCTATTTGAAAAGATATGGACAAAAAAATACCCTTCTAGTAGATTCAACCACTTGTCTACAGCATCTGTGTCTATCTGACCTTCAAATAAAGGAATATTGAAGTTTATTTATACCTTTAAGGGGGCAGTGCCTCTGCTTGAAGAAGATGCATCGCATGTTGGTATCCGCCAAAGGATTTGTACAAAACTATCCATCATCTTGTTCCTTTGTTGTGTGAGGGCTTCCTCAAGCAACATTTTGAAAGGATCTCCTGTCCCGTCATCTTTATTTTCTCCTGCCATGATATTTCACTTGGGCATGCGAGAGCTTTGGTCCTCAAGATAAACAAGCTCGAGACCCAATTCTTTGTACTCTAACTCATTGGGGACATGCATTAAGACGACAAGGAGAAGACTTCTCTGATACCACTGATCTGGATTTTATGAGAAGAACAAAATGACTACAGATTATTAACAGATGCTTAACAAAAAATAACATAGATATAGTAAAATAGTTTTCTATTCAATAAGGAAATAAGTTGAAACTGTAAAATGCAGCAGAAAACAAGCTTGCTAGAATGGTGGCATCTTATCTCTGAGAAGAGATGTGATGGTTGCTCTCATTCACAAGAAGATCATTACAATGAGGCTTTGAAGGCCATTTTACAATAAACAGGAATGTTAAAAACACTAGACATCCAAAAAACTAACCCTAGGAGATGAAGCACCAAAAGTCATGTGGGCCCCATTTGGGTAAGTCAGTACAACAACTTCCCGGGGTCGTAACTTTTGCATACGATCTTCGTTTTAGGCACACATTATCCCGATGGAAATATCTATCCGAGGACTACAACTATTGATAAAGAATTCATGATGAAATCTTTTGACCGGTAGATACCCAAAAAAATGTTGTTTAGGGCCTCAAAATGGCTCTGGAAGTTCAGGACCCAAAAAACTGCTAAAAATAGTAAATTACCAAAATTGCCAGAAAGATGTTTTGAGCCATCTGGAAAAGGTGGGTGGCCACCAATATCCACCTAGATCACATCTTATTTCATAAGCCTCAAGGAAATTAAAAAATATTCTAAGTATGAGAATGCAGGTTGTGGGGATGTGTGTTATGGGGATGCGAGTTGCGAGAATGTGGGTTGCGGGGATGCAAGGTAACTAGTATTGAATGCAAGTGTAGGAATGAAGTTTGTGAGAAGGTCGGGACCACAACAAGAATTGCAATATTTTCCCCCGCATCTACATGAACTTAACATATATGGGATGTGATTTGCATATGGTTGAGGCCTTTGAGAAGGGAATTACCCCCCACATCCACATGACTAAATTGTTATATACAAGAGGGCTGCATGGGAAATTCATTCTTAGGAAAAATAAGGAAAAATGTATTGACAATAGGTACATGCACATCAAATACATCTACATCTTTGTGTCATTCCTCTACATATGACTATTTTTTATTCTTTATTATGATCATGATCACAAGCATATGCCCATTTATATTGTCACGCACTACATGTTCCTTTATCGGTGATATTGAGATGATATTGATCAGATTGATTCAGAATTATATATTTTTGACATTGATCATATACTTTATCAACCTCTTGCATATTATGTATGACACTTCACAATGCTTTGTATGAAACATAATGTGTTGATTATATTCCACTTAATTTTTAATGTTTTTTACTCCTTTTGAAATAATGATTTTCTCTATCTAAGTAATTAATGGCTTCATTTTCTAAGTGAAATATGTCCATTCATTATCTATACAACCATGACCCAATCTTACTACCAATACTTGAGCTTAAGATGGGATCCTATGCTTAGTAATAGAGTTGAACATAGAACCAAGACCAAAGCTCAACACCCCGACTTGACCTATGATTAGGAAGTTACCTACTTAAGTAGTGGTCAAGACTACAAACTAATATCAAGATGAGGATTTGACCTATGATTAAGACTATGATCCTGATTATTTTGAGAACGACTTGAAGGAAGAAATATAACAGAGATATAACAATTAAATACACAAAAATACAGTGAAACCCAACTTCTATTACTAAATAAGATAGAAAAACATTGTAGAACACAAACTGGAAAAATGGGGTAGTTTATCTCTAAAAAGAAAGAGATGTTTTCTATGCTTCATTAACAAGAATCTTTACATCACACTCCATTACATGCTTAAAGGGCCTCCTTCATATAAATTATATATGAGAGAATGAGAGGAGAACGATTGCCATGATGCATGTGGGATAAATTGGAATAATTTTATAAAATTCCATAGGCATTTAAAATACTAGGACTTCCCAGGTGATAACCCATCCCAGTAATACTCTAGCCTGAGCGCGCTTAACTACAAATTTCTAATGGGATCCGGTGCATTAATGTTATGTTGTAGGAATGTACATAATACCATTACATGATGTCTATAATTAACAAATGAAGATGACATTACATTCCATTCTCTACCAAAAGGGTAAATGTCATGGTTTATCAAAACCACAGGCTCAAAATAGTGATTCAGTGAAAAAGGTGGATGGCCACCGAAATCCATCTGGATCAGACTAGGATCGACATACTTGAGCTCATGAATGGAAACTCTCTCTCTCTCTCTCTCTCTCTCTCNATATATATAGGGTCAAGCATGGTATGGGAAGAATTCGTAACTCCACACTTATGATTTGCATTAACAAGATAAGTTCATAAATACAATGTATATGATTGTTGGTCTTCCCTAACGGGTGACCCTTCCTATCACCTATGACTCTTCATATTTAAAATAATGTTACAATAACACAATACCAAGGATAATGTGTCCAACATTCCCCCCTTAGTTTGAAGGGGTGTTTGTGAGTCCAAGCATCATTCTAAACTTTTCAAATTTTTCTCTTCCAAGCTCTTTGGTGAAGATGCCCTCAATTTCTTCATTTGTGGAACAATGTCTCAAGTGAACAATTTTTTCCTCTACATGGTATTGAATTAGGTGATACTTTATGTTGATGTGCTTAGTTGAATCATGGAGTATGGGATTCTTTTCCAAGTTGATTGCACAATTATTTACAAGTAAGAGAGGAGTAGAATTTACTTGTTTCTCCTACAAGTATTCAAGTATTTTTTGAGCCACATAATCTCCTTTGTCACTTTTGTAGTTTCCACATATTTTTCCTCTGTTGTGTAATTTGTTGGAGATTATTGTTTGTGTGATATCCAAGAGACACTCCATTTTCATTATCTCCAACAAAGTCTGAATCATAATATCTGATCATGTTAAAATCATTCACCTTAGAGTACCTAAGTCCAAAATCTTGAGTTCCCTTCAAGTATTTTAGAACTCTTTTTGTAGTAGATCAATGGCCTTCATAGGGATTTTACATCAACCTGGAAATAATCCCAACAAATGAAAGTTATGGCCTGGTAATAGTAAGATATATAAGAATTCCCACAATTTGTATGTACTTGATTTCATCCTCAAATGCATTCCCTTCTTTTGATGTGAGTTTCAAATTCTATTCCATTGGAGTAGAAACATGATTACACTCAACCATGCCAAACTTGTTCACATTTCTCCACTGTAATTATTTTGGGAGATGAATAAGAACTTTGGATTTTGAATCACCTCAATGCCCGAATAGTAGTGGAGATGTCCCAAATCTGTTATCTTGAAGCATTTCTTCAACTATTTTTTTATGGATGCAATTTAGCTTTGATTGTTCCTTGTTATAAACTAATTATATACATATACTACAAGATATACAACAGTTTTTCCATCTTTCTTGAAAAACAAAGTTGTGTCATCAATATTGAAATGATTGAGATTCAATTTCAAAATATGCTCAGTTAACTTTTCATACCAGATTCACAATTCTTGTTTCATTCCATATAAATATTTGATGAGCTTTCATACCTTTTTCTCTTTCCCCTTCACAAAATATCCTTGTATATGAGACATTAAAACATTATCTTTCAAATCTCCATTAAAGAAATAAGTATTCACATCCATTTAATGAATTTTCCATCCATTCTATGTTTCCATGGAAAATAGATTATAGATCGTAGCCCATTTTTCTATGGGGGAAAATGTCTCCTCATAATCAACACCTTCTTTATGTGAAAATCATTTTTCCATGAGCCTTGCATTGTTCTTTCCAAGTGATCCATTTGATTTGTACTTGTTATTGAATACCCACTTGTAGTCGATTGGTTTGGTTCCGAATGGAGGATCCACCAACTTCCATGTTCCATTATTGATGAGACAATCATATTCCTTATGCATGGCTTCTTTCCACTCACCATGAAAATTGGCTTCTTTCCACGTTCATATTTTGTACATGTTGTGTACTTATGTTTTTTTATGACTTTTTAATCTTTTGGATCCTTACATTTGGTATTAGATCATTGATCCTATGGTTTTGCTTCCTCAATAAAGTCACCTTGGAATTTTTTCTATAATGTTTTTTTGGGTCCACTTCAGAAAGTGAAACTTGGAGGTTAGTTATAAGACATATCAAGGTACTTTTGTTACTAATTTTATATTCTGGTTCATATTAATTTTGGAGATACACCTTGTGGAATATTGGGTTTTTGACTAGTCCTGTAACTAGTCTCAAATAGGTGTTTGAGGTAAAAAAATAATAAATTATTCATAGATGATCCAAATTATATGATACCAATTGCATTGGAAATATTATAGTCCCTAGTAGTTTGTGTGTGAGTTTCATAATCAGATATCAAATATTGGTCACGTGGCATATTGTACAAGTTATCTCTCCAGAATATGCCACAATTTAGCAAGGTTTAGGAAAGTTACCATAATTTTCATTTGGGACATCCAGTTTTGGTCATACCTATGGAATTGTAGAGAAGACATTTCAGAGTAATACATGTTGAAATTCTAGACTCTTAAGGGCCTAAATTGCATAGATACATCAGAAGGAATATCGACTAGGAGGATAGACTCCAAATCAAGGTTCAAAGGTATGTTCACTTAAAACTATCATAACTTTTGATTGGGATGTCTGATTGAGATGATTCAAAAACATTGAAACAAGAAACATAGAATATAATATTAGAGAAAGGATTATAAGTATTTGAGATGAATATCAAAATTATAGGAGATGAAGATAAAGATGAAATCAATCCTATGGAATGGTTGAGGATAGCAAGGGAATATGATATGAATCCTTCAAGGGAAATAAATATTTTTTTTGGTGAAGCTTGGAAGTGGTGGATGAGTATTGATCAAGATAGTAGATGGAACTACACATGGGAAGAATTTGAAAAACTCCTCTCAAATAAATGGATTAATGATACAATAATGGAGGATATGAATAGAAGTAAAGATGATTTAAAAGAAGAGAAGGAAGATATCAAGAATAAGGGTGATGATCTATATAAGATACAAATTCTTAATGAACAACTAGTTAAATAAGTTAAAAAATTAAAACAAGAAAATAATATAAAATGAAAGTGGGAAAAAGATGAGTCAAGGGAAGAATTGAAAAGGAAAGATGAAGGGGTATGTAGATTATGAAACCATAATAAAAACTATTGGATGAGGTTAAGATATTGAAATAAGAAAACAAAAAATATCAAAATCAAGAAGAAACAAGAATCTTCGATGGATAATCTACCAAAAGGATTGAAGAGGAAATTTGCAAGAAGGTTAAGGAATTCATAAATATTGATGAGGTAAAATCAGAAATGAAATCCAAAATTGAAGAAAGACGTCAAAATTTGATAAATGAGGTGACATTGAAGCTTCAAAAGGAGAAAGAAGACAATATTCAAGAAGGTCACTATAAGATACTCCATCTAGAGGATGTACATGCCAAATATGATGGTACTATCTTGAAGGAAAGAACAATCAAAGAGAAAGAAAGAAATATAGAGTATTATGTTGTCTCTGAAAATAATATAGATGAAATGGGTATGCATAATGAAGAAAAATCGTTAAATGTCAAACCATATTGACACCCTCATTATCAGGAAATATTTCAAGGAAGACAAAAATACAAATATCGACATTATTAAGGAATAAGATGGAATAATCATCAATATTCATGGAATATTGCATCACAAAACCATTATTAAACAAGATATTATCATAGACCAATATCTACTACAAATTGTAGAAGCTTCAACAATGATACATGGAATCGAAGGAAAGAAAATTATGCAACAACTGGACACCAAGGATTATAACCAAAAAAAATTGTTTTTGAATGAATGGATCATCTTCAATGGAAGCAAGAAATCAGGAACAAAAGAAAAAAATATTACTTGGTTTCATCACATGTGAAGCATTTAATTGCAAAGCTTTTAGGATAAAGCTTTTTGAAGAGGGTATTATATTATGACCCAAGGGGAGCATATATAGGACTAAATGTATATGATATGACTCCAAGGGGGGAATATATGGGCCTAAATGTACATGTAATGTGTAAATATATATGTAATAGGGTCGGCCTAGTAGTAAATAGGCCTCATGTGCAAGTGTGAATAGGTATATATAGAGATAAAGTATTCATTATTGGAGACATGTGAATTGTGATGTATGAATGTATTTTATTATGTGGAGGAGGTTCTTCTATTCTTTAAGGAGTTATTGTGTAACTTATATATCTTGGACTTGTGATCCACACTCGTATGATGTACATGGTGTGTACTTATTTTTTGTTATGATATTTTTAAGCATTTGGATCATTACATTGCTTCTTTACTCCTTAGGAATCAAGGCATAATAGGTGGAACCAAAGACCTACGATGTCTCACTAAAAGAATGTGTCCATACCACATTTCACGAGTCTTATTTTAATATCATGAGATGTACACTCATTTTTCACATAAGATACACATAGAATATCATCATCCCAAAACATTAATTTTACATTCTTGAATAACATCATGGAACAAACCATATTTAGGAGTGTCATGTTCATTTTTTCAACTACACCATTCTATTGAGGATTGTATGGAATTGTGGTTTGTTGTTTGATACCTTGTTGGCTAAGGTATCTTTCAAATTCATTAGATGTATATTTTCTTCCATTATATGTGCGAAGAGAGAAATACAAGATTGGGCTTCATTTTGAATCGAAACAGGAAAAAATTGTAAATTTTCAAAAGCTTTTGATTTTTCTTTTAGCAAGTACACCCAACACATCGTGTTGTAATCATAAATAAAATTAATTATATATCATTTGTAGAAGGAACATGCACAAGGCCACATAAATCAGAATGAATCATTTCACGTTTTCTACATGCTCTGGAATTAGAATCATGAAATGGTTGTTTTCTATGATTTCCAAGGATACAACATCACATTGCTTCAATTTCCTATGAATAGTAGGCAAACCAAAAACACCATTCTTTCTCAAAAAAAAAAGACTGTCATAATTAATATGGCCAAATATAGCATGCCACAAAATACTAGATGGCATTATATCTTCACTGTGATGAGAGAGGTATTCAACATTTTTTGTATGGGAAGATGTCACTTTCAGCTTCAACAGTATTCCATCTTACATTCCGTTCATGAAAACCATGTTGTTAGAATCCTTCCTTATTTAAAATTTTCCATGGAACATATGAACAAAGTGTCCTTGCTATTAGATGTGCATAAGGGAAAACAATTTCTTTTGCAACTCAGGAAGATAGAGTACATTGTGTACAAGAAAATCCAAGAGTCCAGGAAATTTAAGCCTGATGGTGCCCATTTCTGAAGGTTTGAGACTTGATATATTTGCAAAATACACTATTCCATCTATATTTTCATTGACGTCTCCAAATAATTCTCTTCATAATGTAATGTGGGAGGTTTCACCTATTTCAAGAAGCCATGCATCTCTCCAAGAAGAAAATCAAGTGCTAAACAAAACTTCAGTTACTCCTATATTACAATGAGAAATAACATAATCAGAGAGTGTTTTTCAAATGGGGTAGCAAGCTAAGTGGGCTTGATTGTGGGGAAAACTCCATAGTTAAGTGCGCTTGAGCCAGAGACGTCTTGGGATGGGTGACCACCTGGGAAGTCCTGGTTACCAGGTGAAAGCCTAGGAAATGATGATTGATGCTATGTGATTCATTTCGTTGGTTTCAATCCCATTTCTTCACCCTTGTGAGCATCACCCGATGCAATGAGTGATAAGTGTACTATTCAAATCATGAGAATTATTGGTCAGTTACAACCAATACTCATGGATATGGGTCATATATTAATGACTTACAAACGTAGTTAATCCCAAAAATAATATCTAATATGTTGCACTGCGGAAACCCCTCTATGCTTAAATAATAAGAGTGATGAGAGCTCTAACTATGTAGTTCATAAGGCACAATACTTGCTAAGGTTTTTCAAATGGGGTAGCAATATAAGTGGGCTTGATTGTGGGAAAAACTCCACAGTTAAGCACGCTTGAGCCAGAGGCGTCTTGGGATGGGTGACCACTTGGGAAGTCTTGGTTACCGGGTGCAAGCCCCGAAAGTGATGATTGATGCTATGAAATTCATTTCATTGGTTTCAATCCCATTTCTTCACCCCTGTGAGCATCACCCGATGCAATGAGTGCTAAGTGGACTATTCAAATCATGAGAATTATTGGTCAGTTGCAACTAATAAGAGTGAAGGGATCTCTAACTGGGTAGTTCATAAGGCACAATACTTGCTAAGGTTTTGAAAATGGAGTAGCAAGCTAAGTGGGCTTGATTGTGGGGAAAACTCCACAATTAAGTACGCTTGAGCCAGAGGCATCTTGGGATGGGTTACCACCTGGGAAGTCCTGGTGACCGGGTGCAAGCCCCAGAAGTGATGATTGATGCTATGTTATTCATTTTGTTGGTTTCAATCCCATTTCTTCACCCCTGTGACCATAACCTAATGCAATCAGTGCTAAGTGGACTATTCAAATCATGAGAATTATTGGCTAGTTGTGACTAATACTCATGGATATGGGTCATAGATTAATGACTTACAAACACATTTAATCCCGAAAACAATATCTAATATGTTGCACTGTGGAAGCCCCTCTATGCTTAAATAATAAGAGTGAAGGCAACTCTAATTGGGTAGTTCATAAGGCACAATACTTGCTAAAGTTTTGCAAATGGGGTAGCAAGCTAAGTGGGCTTGATTGTGGGGAAAAATCCACAATTAAGCACTCTTGAGCTAGAGGCGTCTTGGGATGGGTGACCTCCTGGGAAGTCCTGGTTATCGGGTGCAAGCCCCAGAAGTGATGATTGATGCTATGCGATTCATTTTGTTGGTTTCAATCCCATTTCTTCACCCCTGTGACCATCACCTGATGCAATCAGTGCTAAGTGGACTATTCAAATCATGAGAATTATTGGCCAGTTGTGACTAATACTCATGGATATGGGTCATATATTGATGAATTACAAACGCATTTAATCCTGAAAATAATATCTAATATGTTGCACTGTGGAAGCCCCTCTATGCTTAAATAATAAGAGTGAAGGCAACTCTAATTGGGTAGTTCATAAGGCACAATACTTGCTAAAGTTTTTCAAATGGGGTAGCAAGGTAAGTGGGCTTGATTGTGGGGAAAACTCCACAGTTAATAACGCTTGAGCCAGAGGTGTCTTGGGATGGGTGACCACCTAGGAAGTCCTCGTTACTGGGTGCAAGCCCTGGAAGTGATGATTGATGCTATGTGATTCATTTCATTGGTTTCAATCCCATTTCTTCACCCCTATGAGCATCACCCGATGCAATGAGTGCTAAGTGGAATATTCAAATCATGAGAATTATTGGTCAGTTGTGACTAATACTCATGGATATGGGTCATAGATTAATGACTTACAAACACAGTTAATCCCAAAAATAATATCTAATATGTTGCACTGTGAAAGCCTCTCTATGCTTAAATAATAAGAGTGAAGGGAGCTCTAACAAGGTAGTTCATAAGGCACAATACTTGCTAAGGTTTTTCAAATGGGGTAGAAGGCTAAGTGGGCTTGATTGTGGGGAAAACTCCACAGTTAAGCACGCTTGAGTTAGAGGCGTCTTGGGATGGGTGACCACCTGAGAAGTCCTGCTTACCAGGTGTAAGCACTGGAAGTGATGATTGATTCTATGCGATTCATTTCGTTGGTTTCAATCCCATTTCTTCACCCCTGTGAGCATCACCCAATGTAATGAGTGTTAAGTGGACTATTCAAATCATGAGAATTATTGGTCAGTTGCGACTAATACTCATGGATATCGTTCATAGATTAATGACTTACAAATGTAGTTAATCCCAAAAATAATATCTAATATGTTGCACTGCGGAAGCCACTCTATGTTTAAATAATACGAGTGAAGGAAGCTCTAACTGGGTAGTTCATAAGGAACAATACTTGCTAAGATTTTGCAAATGGGGTGGCAAGCTAAGTGGGCTTGATTGTTGGGAAAACTCCACAGTTAAGCGTGCTTGAGCCAAAGGCGTCTTGGGATGGGTTACCACCTGGGAAGTCCTAGTTACCAGGTGCAAGCCCCAAAAGTGATGATTGATGCTATGCGATTCATTTCATTGGTTTAAATCCCATTTCTTCACCCCTGTGAGCATCACCCGATGCAATGAGTGCTAAGTGAACTATTCAAATCATGAGAATTATTGGTCAGTTGCGACTAATATTCATGGATATGGGTCGTAGATTAATGACTTACAAACATAGTTAATCTCAAAAATAATATCTAATTTGTTGCATTACGGAAGCCCCTTTATGCTTAAATAATAGGAGTGAAGGGAGATCTAACTGGGTAGTTCATAAGGCACAATACTTTCTAAGGTTTTGCAAATGGGGTAGAAATCTAAGTGGGCTTGATTGTGGGGAAAAATCCACAGTTAAGTGTGCCTGAGCTAGAGGCGTCCTCGGATGGGTGACCAACTGGGAGGTCCTGGTTACCAGATGCAAGCCCCAGAAGTGATGATTGATGCTATGTGATTCATTTCGTTGGTTTCAATCCCATTTCTTCACCCCGGTGAGCATCACCTAATGAAATGAGTGCTAAGTGGACTATTCAAATCATGAGAATTATTGGTCAGTTGCGACTAATACTCATGGATATGGGTCATAGATTAATGACTTATGAACTCAATTAATCCCAAAAATAATATTGAATATGTTGCACTGTGGAATCCCTTCTATGCTTAAATAATAAGAGTGAAGGGAGCTCTAACTGGGTAGTTCATAATGAACAATACTTGCTAAGGTTTTGCAAATGGGGTAGTAAGCTAAGTGGGCTTGATTGTGGGGAAAAATCCATAGTTAAGAGCACTTGAGACAGAGGTGTCTTGGGATGGGTGACCACCTGGGAAGTCATGGTTACCGGGTGAAAGCCCCGAAAGTGATGATTGATTCTATGCGTTTCATTCCATTGGCTTCAATCCCATTTCTTCACCCCTGTGAGCATCACCATATGCAATGAGTTCTAAGTGGACTATTCAAATAATGAGAATTATTGGTCAGTTGCGACTAATACTCATGGATATGGGTCATAGATTAATGACTTACAAATGCAGTTAATCCCAAAAATAATATCTAATATGTTGCACTGCGGAAGCCCCTCTATTCTTAAATAATAAGAGTGAAGGGAGCTCTAACTGGGTAGTTCATAAGGAATAATACTTGCTAGGGTTTTGCAAATGTGATAGCAAGCCAAGTGGGCTTGATTGTGGGGAAAACTCCATAGTTAAGCGTGCTTGAGCCAGAGGTGTCTTGGGATGGGTGACCACCTGGGAAGTCTTGTTTACCGGGTGAAAACCCCATAAGTGATGATTGATGCTATGCAATTCATTTCATTGGTTTCAATCCCATTTCCTCACCCCTGTGAGTGTCACCCGATGCAATGAGTGCTAAGTGGACTATTCAAATCATGAGAATTATTGGTCAGTTGCGACTGATACTCATGGATATGGGTGATAGATTAATGACTTACAAACGTAGTTAATCCCAAAAATAATATCTAATATGTTGCACTGCGGAAGCCCCTCTATGCTTAAATAATAAGAGTGAAGGGAGATCTAACTGGGTAGTTCATAAGGCACAATACTTGTTAAGGTTTCGAAAATGGGGTAGCAAGCTAAGTGGGCTTGATTGTGGGGAAATCTTCACAGTTAAGTGTGCTTGATCCAGAGACGTCTTGGGAGGGGTGACCACCTCGAAAGTCCTGGTTACTCGGTGCAAGCCCCAGAAGTGATGATTGATGCTATGCAATTAATTTCGTTGGTTTCAATCCCATTTCTTCACCCCTATGAGCGTCACCCGATGCAATGAGTTTTAGGTGGACTATTCAAATCATGTGAATTATTGGTCAGTTGCTACTAATACTCATGGATATGGGTCATATATTAATGACTTACAAACGCAGTTAATCCCAAAAATAATATCTAATATGTTGCACTATGGAAGCCCCTCTATGCTTAAATAATAAGAGTAAAGGGAGCTCTAACTGGGTAGTTCATAAGGCACAATAATTGCTAAGATTTTGCAAGTGGGGTAGCAAGATAAGTGGGCTTGATTGTGGGGAAAACTCCAGAGTTAAGCATGCTTGAGCCAGAGGTATCTTGGGATAAGTGACCTCTTGGGAAATCCTGGTTAACAGGTGCAAGCCCCCGAAGTGATGATTGATGCTATGCGATTCATTTTGTTGGTTTCAATCACATTTATTCACCCTTGAGAGCATTACCTGATGCAATGAGTGCTAAGTGGACTATTCAAATCATGAGAATTATTCATTAGTTGTGACTGATACTCATGGATATGGGTCATAGATTAATGACTTACAAACATAGTTAATCCCCAAAATAATATCTAATATGTTGCATTGTGGAAGCCCCTCTATGCTTAAATAATAAGAGTGAAGGGAGCTCTAATTGGGTAGTTCATAAGGCACAATACTTGCTA
>SNQJ01S0069528.1:73419-88746 GCA_010110895.2 Picea sitchensis | reverse complement strand
AATTAGGTATTCTCGCAGGCTAGACATTGGTAGGGTGCGAGAAGTTTGCACCTAACTGAACAGTAGGGTGCAAACATCAATGATTCTCGCAGGCCACTAAAGGGTACAATGCAAGAATGTCTGTAAACAAGAAATTTTTTGAAAAGGGACTAAATTTGAGTGAGCTTTCAGATCCAGAGAGTCTGGATGGATCTCCCAAAGACTCAGAGACCAGAAAACAAGCAATCAAAGCAAGGGAAACTAGACTAACTAGGAAACAATTTGTTCCCCAGTGTGGTCGCCAATTTTGTTATCGGACTAATCGGTAGGTGTGGACACTAACTGATCTCCCTAGATCCACCTAGATCTAGAACAAAACACACCAGAACATGACGCTTTCCTTAAGTTTAGATATTGAATTTACTAACTAAAGAGGGATGAGTTACATACCGTTTAAATGTTGCTTCCTTTCATCATCGCCATCCTATCTTTGTTCCAATGCTCATATAATGATGGACCTGTAAAAGAACGCAACCAACCAAAGTGATAGCAATAGCATAAAATCAATATAAACCTTTGTATGTGATCAAGGAATCATACAATAAAACACAACAAGGTTTATAGGAAAGAATCATATTACTCTATCATATTAAATGTGAAGGATAGATTACAATCATGGCCTTGATGTCGTAAGGTCCCTTCCAACTGTCCTTCATTCCCCACACACTTTCAATCCAAGAATTCTAAGATCATAGATCTGATGATATTCACAATCTATCTTGAAAAAGAAAATCTCAAAGCCACTCCAACCAAGCTAATAATTCCAAGCCAACCAAAGCTAACAAGCTCAAGAACCAACAAGCTAACTTTTTCCATGAGAGCTCCTCTCCTTTTATAAGTTGAAGAGGATAAGGTGAGGAGGTTAGGATGATCCCACTAAATCATGAAAGAGAGTAAGATCCAAACCGATGCCACCTCACCATGGAAGTTTCTCCTTCTAGAAGATTCTAGAAAACACTCGTTTTTCCCACTTGTAAGCATTCTCACACCCTGCTTATAGTGCAACCTGTGAACTGTTCACACCCTATCTATGATGCAACCTGTGAGAATCAGGAATTCTCGCACCCTAATACATAGGCAGCCTGCGAACTTCCTTTTTTTATAAGGTTTTTACATAGGAAAATGCAACTTCTTTTCTCAGGAAAAGTTCTTCTCCCTTCTCTCTTTAGGAACTTAGGTCACTAACCCCTTTGAAGGAAACATATAGGTTTACATCATTAACAGTCATAGGGATGATGAAAATAATGTGTAACACTCAATGGGTACAACATGCTCTCAATTCAAGCTGCGCAGTGTCTACTGTTTCATTGTCATCAGGGGGTATAAAAGTAGGATATGAGCCTTCCCAACTATGTTGATTAGCAGATGTGACAGAGGCTTTCCTTCATCGAGTATAAGAGGAAAATGAATAGGCCACAGAGGCCTTGAAGCAAGCAAAGGAGGAAGCTCTAGAGAAAATTTAGGTTTTGCAGCAAGAGAAAGACGACCTCCAAGCGAAGTTTGAATAGGATAGAGAGCAGATCTAGAGAGAGAAAGATTAGTTGCTTGCATAATAGATTGGAGTTAGAGAAGTAGTCATTCGAGAACTTTGATCCATGCCAGGATTAACATATAAGGAAGAAGAGACAATTGAGATCCAGGTGAGGAAGCTCGTTGAATATATTCAACAACTTCAAGCAAGAGTAGAAGAACTGGAATTGCAAGCAGTGTCGAGCACTCTGTAGGAATTGTGAGATCAGAGGGAAGAAACTGCCCGAACCGCAGCTGAAATAATCAAGGCATTGTCATTAGAATGAAATAAAATCAGTAACCGAAGTGCGCAGACCTACAAGCGCCTTGTACAAGACCCATAACTAAGAGCATTAGAAGCACAACTTCAGGAGGTAAAGAAACAACTATCGACAATGCAAGTGCAGCTGAAACTGATTTCAGTAGTTGAGAAGATGAAACGGTCATAGGAATAGCATGAAATTCAGTAGTAGGTCCATGCCATCCATATTAGAGTCATGGAAGTGACCCAAAGACTTTAGCCAGTATAGGATGAATACTGCACACTTTTCAAGGAGATCAAGGGACAAGGTGCACAGCTAGAACAAGTGGTCACCATAGTGGAACAGTGCTTGGAAGGACCTGTCACCGAGACAATCATTCAGGAGTTCATCGAGTAGGAGGCTTTGATGAAGCAACAAGTCAAGGCAGATCAAGCCAAGCGTGAGGCCTTCGAAGCATAATTTCCCAGATCAGAGTAACTCGAGACAAGTTACAGGTGAGTGTTGGGAGCTTGTTGGCCCTTGACCAAGTTTTTGAGATCCTTGATCGTGTTTGACCAATTTTGGGACTTTGACAGGCTGGTCGAAGACGAAGCACCAGATGAAGTAGAGATCACGTGATCTCGCCCCCTTTTGCTGTATTTTTGGGTTTAGGGTTTATGTAACGAATATGGAACATTGTCCCATGGGTTTACCCATGCTTAGGCCTCTTTTTAATATACAAATAGGGAGATAAGATATGTAAGAAGAAGTAGTGGATGTATGTGGCTTAGTGAAAGTATTTTTAATCATCTTTGTGCATACTGCGTGTTAATACTTGCAGAGCTAAGTGCAATTGATTGTAAAAGGCTTTGTGCACAGACTGTGTAGAGGTTGGATCTAACTCAGGGAAGGAGGATTTGGTGAGGTGCGCGCATATCTCCTGTCCTATGTGGAGTTGGATTTGTGGCTCTATGCATGTAAGAATATTGGAATAAGCTAATAAAGAAGAAGAAGAAGAAGAGTTGGTGGACATAGCCCCACACTAGGGTGAACCACATATATCCTGTATTGTGGTTTCTTTGTGCGATGTGGCTGATATGTTATTGATGTGATTTATGCTTAGTGTTGTAATATTTATGTATGTTAGATTCATATGATGTAGTAGCTTAGTGACTTATATGTGAATTAATACTAGATCTACTTTGATGTTATGTGCTGAATGATTGGATATATTTATATCTTGATGAATATTGTGTTGTTCTGTAATTAGGGTTTAACCTGCGATGTGAATAAGGGTTAAAGAATAATTCATATTGTTCGCTAAGTGCTTTGTTAAAGTGTTGTAATCACATATATGTGTCCCGGATAGGTTGTAAGCACTTGAGTCCTACAACCCCCCTGCCTCTACCTCGAGTGAGACTTTATCTTCTTCACAGATGTTGTCGAAAGGGACGATAGTTAGGGTTTTGTTGGTGCATTGTTGAATCATTGAACCCTGGGTCTTCCCCTGTGCCAACAAAAACATGTGACAATCTTGGCTTATCTTGACCTAAGAGTAGAGGGTGGTGAGTGTATGGTAACATGGAGTAAAGGTACCTCGATTGAGACTAAAGGAGGTCAAACTGTTGGGCCTTGGTGATGGCCTCATATTCATTTTGTGCTATAGTAGTGACCCTGTCTTTGGAAATGATTGGGTCTAGTTATTTAAGGAACCAATCTAGTCGTTGTTGTGGGTTGATATCAGCATTGTATATTCTTCACCTTATATTCCATTCATGAATATGATCCACAATATGAAGAGTTGTGGTTTGTTTAAATTTAGAGAGAATATCCAAAAAGTATCACTGTGGACAGGAAGTTAGAAGAATGACAAGAAATATTTTTCCAATGATGAGAAGGTCGTATGGGACGTGGATTTCTCATTCATGCACCATTTGGTATATGGGCCAATGAGTGTTATTTCGAACAATCATAGGTAAATGGAGTCTTCCAATGAGTGTTATTTCGAACAATCATAGGTAAATGGAGTCTTCCGTGATGTTGTTAGAAGAGAACCATAGGTGAAAAATTCACATGTGATTAGCAAGAACTTCACTTGGTTTCCCTTCAAACTTAAGGATGTCCTGGTAATTAGGTGGGCATGTTGGACCAAGTGGCATCATGCAAGATTAGGTCATTCATGAGCTTGGTAAAATATGGAATGTTTAGGGATGCCAAATATGGCATGGAGGGGGGTGTTCCATCCATGGTGTGTGGTGGTTGAGAAGTATTTCCTTCTAATGAAGGTTGGGAACTTGTTCCTTGAGAGGAAGGTTGAGCTCCTCCTCCTTATGATGGAGGACTAGTAGGCGTGCTGTTTGGGATGTTGGTGGCAAGCGAGGTAGACCCTAGCAAGGATGATCCTAAAACTATGGAATTTCACAAGTGGCGGGATGGTTGAGCTAATGTGTTGTCCAAGCTAGGACATCCCAATATTGGACTGAGAGATGTCAGAATGGCATGGATCAGAACCCTATTATTCTAGACTAGATAGAAATGTGTGTGAATTGTGATGAGATAAAATAAATGGATGTTTTTATATTCAATTAATGGCAACAATATCAATTACTGTGCATTTAATCAACAAATAAATATCATACAATAAAGAAACGAAGAAACAAATGTAGGGTAGGTAAGTTTTGATTTGGATGGGGAATGGTGAACACAAAATCCTAACAAATTAGCATCTTTCCTCTCAAAATAGAATTGAGCCTTTGAAAAACACTCAACAATGGTGCATGAATCCACTAGAAGAGAACAGTGAAGGTGTGGAATAGTTAATATAATGAGGGGTAGAGAGGGAATACCACAAAATTGATTATGATCTTTCCCAATAGCCATTCAAAATGTGACTAAGGTGTGATTACAACCCACAACCTCCACTTGGGTAGAAAACCCTAGTTTTAGACACTAAGTTACCTTGGTCAAGTGCACGCTAGATTTACTACCTGAGAAATGGGTCACGGACTAGGTAATCTCTCAAGAGTTGGGTGAATGAAGGAGGCACACACAGAAAAATCATACCTTGGCTTTTGAACCTTCATGGGTATCTCCCTACTTTATGGTGTATGAACACTTGACTTGGAGGAATTTTGGTTTCCTATTTCATCAAATTCTAATCTTCAATGTGAAATGATAACGGGGGTTGTTTGGATGCCTACCCCCAAGATCCTAACTTAGACTAAAAAAAATTGTGCCCCCATGTGGAGGTTTAGTCGATTTTAATGATTGATTTTATGATGAAACAGGTTGTAAGACTAGGGTCATGAACTGGTCTTGTTGATTAAAATTTTGTGTTTTGAGAAAACATTTGAATGTGTCTTGCGTAGTTTTGATCCTCCTAGATTGCTTGTGGGCACAAGGAGGAGAGAATACTTTGAATTCAAGTATCCAATGAGAATTTTTGTGTTTTTTCAAGTGCTTTTGTTTGAAAGAAGTGATATGCTGTCAAAAATATTTTTAATAAATAATAGATTAATATTTTAAGATGTGAACATCATGTGTTCCTTTACAAATATTGATTAATTTAACTTACTAAATGTGTTTATACAATCCTTCCGTAATTCAAAATCCATATATCACTAGAAATGTAGACATATGGGTCCTCACTTGATCCTTTTAACTCCCTAAGTTGTTGTCTAATCTAAGAAAAATGAAACTTTCCTTAGATTGCAAATCATGTGGATATTGGGTTCTTACTGATTCTCTTAACTTCCTAGGTTGTTTCATTTCTTTATGAAAATTTTGAAACTATCCTAATTTGAAAGCATGTGGAAATGTATGTTCCCTTTACAACTTTAAGATTGATTTACTTTATTTCAAAGAAAACTAAGAGGTACCCAAGGGGGATTTGGCCTCTCCTGAATGATGATTTTCTAGAGGGATTTGGAACTTCTTTAGCCATCGTTTTCTAATTTCCCAAGATCACTCAAGAGTGCGAGGAAAAGAGCATACTTAAGGGTGTCAAAATTGTTTCCTAGTCCCAAGCAATTAATGGTTATGAAAGAAAAACTAACCAAGAATCATCAAATTGACCATCCACAGCAACAAAATAAATAAATAAAGTTGTGGTTATTTTTAGTCCTTTCATTGCCTAAGTTATTTAATTATCTATGCACAAAAGAACTGGCAGGATTTTGTTTTACAAAGTGCTAAAAATGTAAACCCAGCTACTGATGAGACCAACCTGCGGAATATTTGTGAAAAAATAAGCAGATTTATGCATGGATATGGAACTTTCACCGTGCACACAATAGGAAGTAAAGAAATCTGCATGTGAAAGTGCACGATAAATAAAAAGAGAAAAATATGAAAAGATTTGTATCGATTTATGTCAACCCTTGAAGCAAGTCCTATCGAAAAATTCGTAGCCCCGTGAGGTGGTTAAGGAACCCAATTTTTTATAAGGAATAAAGACATGAAGATCAATGAATCTCCCAGGTGGGTAGCCACTACCATATATGGATAATATACATGGTTTCATTTTGTGATATGTGGCACGTCACATGGTTCCTCACTCATGATGAGATATGTCTTAATGAAGTTGGTGGAACCCCATAAATATTATAAGAGAGATTAGAAGGTAAACAAAGAAGTTGATTACACTAGAAGATCCTAGAAATTCATCAAGAAGTTTACTAGTCAAAGTGGTTAAAATCAGATAATCATGGGTAAATTTATTGAAATAAGAAAATAATAATTAAAAATAAATTAGCTGCAATAAGAAGTTTGGTGAGTTTACTAAGTATGGTTAAAGTAGTTGCAACAAGAAAGTGGGTTAGCCCTAAAAGAGGGAAGTTGGGTAAAAAATTTAGAAGATGACCCCTAAAGGAAGGAAGCTGGAGAGTATAAATAAGAGATCAAGAGACTCTCGTTATCATCTATTGAGCACATTGAATATCTATCTTGTGAAAGGTTTATTGCAGGTACCAATTGATACACCTAAATTTGTGCAAGTCTAAGGTAGCAAAGGGAGAGTGATGAAAAATTTGTACAATTGCATAAGAGAGTGGGAAAGTAGTGAAACACCCCGATTAGGGTCATCCCCATGGGTGAGATAGTAAATTTCTTGCGAGGCATCCCCACGGGTTTTCTATATCCTCTCAAGTGAATCCCCGCTTGACACCCACCTTCGTCATGCGAGGAAATACCAAACCTCAAGGATGAAGCATGATTCAAGTTGTAGAAGCTAAAGTGAAGCTACAATTAGTTTGACAATGGTCAGGTACATCAGATCTATCTACAGGATCAAAAGGTATGTTATATGCTTGTTTGTAGTTGGATTTTGGTGATTTTGGGAGATATGGTCATGGGAGATTGAGGATTTTTCCTGGAGAGAATATTGGTTTTATGGTACATATTGTATGAGACAGATCTATAGATGTATAGTGCTGGTATATTTGTTTTTTGTCATTGGCACACTTTTTGGTTATATTGTTGATTAATATGTATTTCTTGGCACATGTTTGAGGGATTTTGGTTGAGGTGTGTTGCTGAAGTTATTGGTATAGATTGAGGTTGCATAACAGTGAGGGTTTGATTCTTGGTTGATTTAAGGGTTCATTACATTTGGTTTATCATTTTTTGTATATGGAACATGATTAGAGAGACATAGTTGTACATGGTTTGATCTATACACTTGTGACAATGGGTATGAGATCTATCTGATAAGATCTGATTGGTTGAGGAGATTATTGGTACAGGTTGTTGGTACAAGTTGGTATAGGTTATTGGTATAGGTTGTTATAGATTGTTGTTATAGGTTTATGTGATGKGTTTTAGAGTGACATGTTTCATAGTGAAAGAGTGACAATGGTAGCATTAGTTATTTGGCACTTATACTTTAGGGTGGTTGGACGGGGAAAGGATAGGTGGTTGTAGCCATCTTCTAGTTATAGCCAGAGAACATAGGTGGTTGTATGCTCCTTCTAGTTGGAGTAAATGAATTATGAATTTGTAGCTTCCTTCAGGTTGGAGCCTAAGTAACTAGGGGGTTGTATCCTCCTTCCCGTTGTAGCTAGAAAACAAGGAAGTTGGTGCTTGCTATGAATGTACTTCTTTTGACAATATAATAAAAGAATTTTGTGGTTTTCTCCCACATTGGGTTTCCACGTAAAATATTGGTGTACTGTGTTTAGGTGTGGATTCTTATTGTTCACCGCTTATGTATACTTCTCATATTGAATGTTAATGGTAATATGCTCATAAAGTAAATAATACAGATTGTGGTTAAAAATGATTAAAAGTATCAATATTTATTCACCCCCCCCCACCCCTCTCACTATTCCAACAATAGGTATCATAAGAGGTCCTTCATAAATAATTCTAACCTTATAAGGAGATCATGGACTATGCTAAGATTGAGGTACCATAACTTGACAGTCAAAACTATGAATTCTAGAGAACAAATATGAAAACATATGTACATACAAAGGGATTCAATTTTTGGTGAGCAGTAGTAGATGGATACAAAGCACCATCCACTCCCCCAAAATATAAGGATGGAAATAAACTTGAAGATAATGATTCTAGATCCAAAAATATTATCCTGAATGGTTTGATTGAATCAGTATACACCAAGTTTGTGCACTTTGAATCTGCAAAAGAAATCTGGGACAAATCGAAGAACCTCTATGAAGGATATTCCAAAGTTAAAGGAGCCAAACTTCAAACTTTTAGAGCCAAGGTCGAACAATTGAATATGAAGGAAGATGAAAAAATTGCATCCTATTTTCTATGATTCGATGAAGTGGTAAACTCCATAAAAGGCCTGGGAGATGAAATGAAGGAACAGGGTGTTGTTCAAAAGGTACTAAGGACTATTCCGATGAGATTTGAATTGAAGATTTCAGCTATAGAAGAAAGAGCGTACCTAGCTACAATGACCATGGACATGTTACATGGGATAGTCATAGCCTATGAGATGATGATAGATCAAGATAATCCATTCATTAAGGAATAAACATTTAAGGCATCTAATAAGACAAAGAAAAGTAATAAGAAAAAGTCAAAGTCAGATTATAGTTGCAACAATAATTCAGAAGATGATGAAGAAATGGAAAACTTCATCAGAAAGTTGAAAAGAGGAGTCGACAAACATAAAGTTATGCTTCCATTGAAATGTTTTAATTATGGTGGCTTTGGTCATTTTTCTTCTAAATTTCCTCATAAGAATAATGAAAATGATGAAGAAGAAGACCATAAAAAGAAAACAAAAAATTAAAAAGAATAAAAGAATTAAAAATAAATTATTCAAGAAAAGTATTTGCACCAAGGAAGATAGTGACAGCGATACAGAAAGAGTACTCTTCATGGTAGTAGAATATTTTGAAGAAGATTCTAAGGAATAAGGAGAAGTTGATCATAGAGCATAATTGATCAGTGCATTAGAAGAGCTAAGGATTGAAAGAAGAAAATGAAGTCACTCAACGAAGAATTAAAAGAGAAATAAGTCAAGAAGATGATCGCAAGGTTAAAACTCCAAGTAGAAGAAGACAAAAGAGTCAAAGAGGCACTCAGAGGTCAGTTAGATGAAAAGGACAAGATGATCGAAGGCTTTGAAATAGAAATAGTCACTCTAAGAAAATATATTTAGAAGAAGGACATGCAATAGAACAACACCAAAGTATTGGATGAGATCATTAGAAATCAGAGGCCATACCATGAAAAATATAGAGTAGTATATAACCAGATAGAGAAAGGCTCAAGATCCAAAACAACAGAATAGAGAATCTATGAAAAGATAGTTAGAGGCTCTTCTAAGAAGGAAGAACACAAGAGTAACCAAGAAAAGTATTAAAGAGATACTGCACCACCCAGAAGGTTCATATTTCAGAATCAGCAGCAGCCAACAATGGAGAGACCCCGAGAAGAAGAAGGATTCAGAATAACAACACCATTCAGAAGATCTTTCACCCACAAGTATCAAACTATTTTTCTTGGTTTATGCTATTCATGTAATAATTTTGGGCATAAAGATGTGAATTGTAGAGACAACACCAAGAATAGAAATAACTATGAAGGCTACATAAGAAATGGTTATTCAAGAAGATATCATGAAGCATAGAGAAGAAGATACAATAGATTTGAATCATTGAGCACTGAAGTACAATGATACAAGTGTAACAAATGTGGACACATGGCCAAATATTGTAGATTGGTTGTTCCTACTAGAGAATTACAACAAAATATCAACAGTCATAGACATGAATAAAAAAGGATATGGATAAGAAAGCAGGATCAATTTAAAACTGAAGAATGCATTCTTTATCTACAAGCTAAACACAAGAGACATGGATGGTATGTTGATAGTCGTTGCTCAAAGCATATGATAGGTGATATGGACATGATTATAAACTTGAAGAAGGAAAGAGATGGATCAGTTTCATTTGGGAATGACAACTCAAACAAAATCATAGGAAAAGGGACAGTTAATCTTGGAAGTAAGGATGCCAAAGAAGAAAATATTCTACTTGTCGAAGACATGAAACATAATCTACTAAGTGTAAGTCAAATGTGTGGCAAAGGACACAGACTTGTGTTTGATTCTCAGAAATGTGAAATAAGAAAAGAAGGGTTAGAAAAATTGGTGGCTACATCTATAAGAACTCCAAGCAACATATATGTACTAAATGAAATTGGAAAAGAAAAATGTTTCTTAGGAAAGGAAGATGAAATTTGTCTCTGGAACAGAGGAATGGGTCACATAAATTTTCATAATATTGTCAAGTTCAACAAAATGGAATCATTGAGAGAAATTCCTGAGATCTCAAAGCCAACAAACATTCTATGCAAGCATTTTCTATAGAGAAAAAAAACCAAGACAAAGTTCAAGTCAAATGACTACTCCACAAAAAAGCCACTAGAGATTGTACATGCCGATCTATTCGGACCAAAAACACCAAAGAGATTGAAAGGTTAAAAATACTTCATGCTATTGTTTGATGACTACACAAGAATGACCATAGTGTTATTTCTCAAGAATAATTTAATGGAATTCAAGAACTTCAAGACATACAAAGAGATGGTTGAAACCGAGACAGAGTTGAAAATCAAGGGTTTGAGATCAGAAAATGGAGGAGAGTTTACATCAAAAGAGTTCATGGAATTTTGTAGCGAGCATGGGATAAAGAGGCAATTCTCAGTATCCAGGACACCACAAAAAAATGGAATGGTCTAAAGGAAGAACATAATAGCATAGGAAATGGCTAGAACCATGTTAATGGATTCCAAGTTGACAGACGTATTTTGGGTATTAGCAATGCATACAATAGTTCACATTCAGAATAGAGGAATGCTAAAAAATAACAATGATAAGACTCCATATGAGCTATGGAAAGGAAAACCAATGAATGTGAATCACTTCATAGTGTTTGGAAGCAAATGCTACATCAAAAGGGAAGACGACATGATTGGAAAATTTGATTCTTGAGTTGATAAAGGAATATCGGTTGGATACTCAAGAAAAAGGAAAGCATACAAATGCTTTAATATAAGGCTCAAAAAAATAGTGGAAAGCGTCAATGTGATGATCAATGAGAAAAATGCATGAAAGATAAAAGAATAGATCAAATATTCAGTGGAACATGATCACGAAGAATATTTAAAGGAAGAAAAAGTAGAAGAGAAAGAAGAATACCAATCAGAAGTAGAGAAAGAGAAGTAAGATCTTTCGGTACCTCCAAAGACACCTAGCAGATGAGTGTAGAATAATCATTCATCAAAAATTATCATTGGAAATAAATATGCAGGATTTGAAATTAGAAGAAGAACATGTTCACAAGAACAACAACACCTAGCATTGTTGGCGCAACACCCCTACCTTAGCAGGTTCTTCTTGACCTCCTAGTCTTTGGATATTTCTAGTCCCCTTTGAGCCGAAATGGCCCTTCGATTCCCAACTGGAATCTTCAACACATATAACCATAGGTCCTTATTTGAAGTTATGCTTGTGTGAACAAGCACTAGGTTCGAACCTCCACTCCACGTGACCAATCGATGTGACCATGACCTTCACCCAAAAAGGTGTTTTGAGTTTCACGACTTCGTGATTCCTATTGTGAGTCCCTTTGACTCTTTTGACTCCCAAAACCCTAAAATGGGCTAACGGATATTTTAAATCCTCCCTTATGCCTCAACCATGTGACCTCAGTCACGTCTTGGGATCCACCTCCAAGCGCATATGGATTTCGTGACTCGTGAGTTCACGATGTGACTCTTCCCTTTTCTCGAAGTCCAAACTTGTGACTTCTTTTCTACAGATCAACGATCCTGATTCTTCCTCAATCTGACAGTCTAGATCATGTCAGGATTTCACGTATCGGGATTTTGAAACTCTAGATCTCCAACTCATGACCTTCTCCACACTATGACTCTTGAAATGCCAATATCTGAAACCACAAGATCAATGGCTCATGTTGACCCAAATCTAATGAAGATTATTCCTCCTGAGCTTATGAGTGTTGACAGACACTCAGCCTTAACTTATCCATTGATCCACTGGATCTAATGGTCCGCAACGAATCGGTAGTTCTCCCTCTCAGAATTTCGACCGTTCTTTCAAGTTATCAATGCTCCTTCCAAATAACTCAACGTCTCCTTCTAAGATAAATTTCTATGAGGTTACTTCAACCCTTGTCTTCCCTTCAAATCCTTTGAAGTCTCTATCCCTCCCGAGCTTCGTTCTTGCTGCAAACTCAAGGATTCCAAGGCATTATTTCACGCACTCTTCGCAACTTCATGATAATATTTGATTATCTAAACTCTCCAACTCTATGAAATCCTCGTGATAGTATCTCTTCAACCACTCATTGGGTTGGAAAAGTCTAAGACCTCAACCTGCTTTCACACACCTTGCACGGCTCTGTGTTATACTTTCACTTCTGTTGGTATGGAAAACAATGGTATCTCTCCTAGAATTGTCTGAGGTAAAAATCAGAGTCTTGACAACGCACTCGTTGCGGACTTTCACTGCACTCCTTGCAGGAATTATCAGGAAGATAAACAATTGAAACTTATACTCTCCCTCTTACAGACTTCATACATTCAACATGAAATCATGCACATACGCAACATTGAAACAAATGTATAACAGAGACTGAAATTAACTGTAAACATATCATTCCATAGATTCAAACAATATTCATAACAACACCATGAAATTGAGTTAAAGCATTCTTATATTAACTCAAGCGTTCATGTACATGGGATCTATAGAAACAAATATCAGCTTATACAACTTCTACAGCCTTTGTTCTTCCCTGCTCTTTCTCTAATCTTACTCTACAACTTCTATCTATTATGAGAATAATGAATACATTACAATACATATGAGGGATCTTTCTAGAGTTTTCCCTCCTATAGCTCTAAGCTATCTAATCGAATTAAAGCCTATATCTACTTTACATTCATTACATTAATTGCCTCCAAAAAACATATGAGAGAAATCGCTCAAGATCTATGTTACAATATCAAAACCATAAATGAAAACATGTCCCTTCCATATATTACATTAATGTTCCATATTTTCAAATCAAAAACGTCCTCAAAATGCGCGTTGGTGCATATCCAGTTGTCCTTCCACTTTTGCGCTTGCTTTGATGGTGATACTCCTGCATCATACTCCTCTGGCTTAAAAAGTCATGGTCTCCTATCCATGTGTTCCTGCACCATCTGTCCATGTTTTTGGATCTTTGCCTTTCTTTCCCAACTGGCATCCTTAATCGGGTGTCCCTTCCACTTTACCAAATATTCAAAATACATATTTCTCTGAGTCTTCTTTCTAACTCTCTGATCAATGATATTTTCCATTTGCAGATTTTCAGCTATAGGCATCTGTTTGACCCACTGAAATTCCTTCTGAGTCTCTTCTCCTCTCGCTTCATATTCTCTGTAAGGATACAGATCTTCTACGTTGAATATGGGTGATATGCCCACATCATATGGAAATTATATCTCATAATCATTTGCCTCAAACTTTCTTAGAATCTTAGACTGTCCTATCTTTTTCATTTTCAACTTATTATATGTTCCCCTTGGGAATATTTATTTTCTTAGATGCGCTAATACCTAATCCCCCACTTCGAACTGAATCTCTCTCCTATGTTGATATACTATGTGCGTATACTCCTAGATGGAATTATGCAACCGCTATTTAATCTTACTGTGGAGCTCTCTCATTCCTGTTGCAAAATCTTCCACTCCAACACTTCTGAACTCATTCTACTCTAAGTCTCTCAACTCATATACTCCCCTTGGCTATATTCCATACATTATCTGGAATGGGCTATGTCCTGTGCTCCAGTTAGGTGAGTTATTATATGCAAATTCTACTTGTGGTAGAATCTGATCCCATTGACCATGATGTTCATCTACCAAACTCCTCAATAAATCTCCCAAGCTTCAATTTACTACCTCAGTATGTCCATCTGTATGAGGGTGATATGATGATCTAAAAGATAAATTCTTCCCCAATGTTTTCCATAGTGTCCTCCAGAAATGACCAACAAATTTGGTGTCTCTGTCGTAAACAATACTCTTGGGTAAACCATGAAGTCGAACAACTTCTTTGAAAAACAGATTTGCAATGTGTGTTGCATCACTGGCTTTCTGACATGGAATGAAATCTGCCATTTTTTAGAATATGNCAACAAATTTGGTGTCTCTGTCGTAAACAATACTCTTGGGTAAACCATGAAGTCGAACAACTTCTTTGAAAAACAGATTTGCAATGTGTGTTGCATCACTGGCTTTCTGACATGGAATGAAATCTGCCATTTTTTAGAATATGTCGACTACCATGAATATCGAATCACAACCCCTCTATGTCCTCGGCAGTCCTAACACAAAATCCATGCTTACTACATCCCAAGACCTCTCTGGTATTGGCAATGGTTGATACAATCCAGTATTCTGTCTTTTCCCCTTTACATGCTGGCAAGTTCTA
This sequence comes from Picea sitchensis, assembly GCA_010110895.2. Lineage (NCBI taxonomy): Eukaryota > Viridiplantae > Streptophyta > Pinopsida > Pinales > Pinaceae > Picea > Picea sitchensis. The sequence continues at coordinate 73,974 of SNQJ01S0069528.1, read as the reverse complement.
CATATGTTCACAAACTGCTTGACATCCATCCTCATCCCTGGCCAATAGTATAAATTGTTTAGTTTGTTATGAACATTAATACATATAAATAATATGTTCATAACATAATAATTAATTAGTAAATAGTTAATAATAGTAATTATTAATAATGAAAGGACATGTTCTCCAAAAGATATGTCTAGTGGTGAAGGGCACCCCTGTGTGGGTATATAACCAATCCCTCCTTCTCAATTGTAATCATCATATGTGTTATCAATTATTTTACATTTTATATATCTATTATACGATTACATACTTGGTTTTATTCCATTGGTATCAGAGCTAATCGGTCCTTTCCCCCCGAAATAAGAAAAAAACAAAAAAACCATCCTTCCCCCATATCCCTCACATCTCGTTCCTTCCCATCTCCCGCAAACCCTTCCCAACCAAATTTCCATCCCCGAATATTAGAAAATAAATAAATAAATAAAATTCCCGTAACCTGTTCCTTCCTTTTCCCGTTCCCGTTTCCCCTCAACTTCCTGTCCCCTTCTACCACCCCTCGTCCCTATCCCA
>SNQJ01S0069528.1:10271-20439 GCA_010110895.2 Picea sitchensis | reverse complement strand
TATTTTAGTCTTTTGTGGGTCTTCTAGTGTTCTTGCAACTTTGACATCTATGTCACTATTGTTAAATGGCTGCAATATATTCTCCTGTTCTTCAATCAAGTGTGTGATCCTTCTAGTTATGAATTATTTGAACTCTTGCTTCTATTTTTCTAAAAATTCTTCTTCTTCTTTCCTTTTGGCTTGATCTCTTTCAATCCAAGGTTTTCCTAGTAACATGGTAAATGGTGTGTTGTCCTCAATAAATTTAATAACCTCAAAATCTTCTTCTGTCAAAGCTCTATTGGTAGTCATAGGTAGCTTGGTAAGTCTTCCACATAAGGTTATGAATTTTCCTCTGAATAATCCCATTCCTCCTAGTGAAGGAATCATAGTAGGCTTTCCTAAAAGTTCTGAAGTTCTTTCTCTCATAATATTCACTTCTGTTTCCTCATCCAGAACACAGTCAATGTCGAGGTCTCTTATTCTTGCTTTAATGAATTCTTTTTCTTTGAAGATCTCTGATAATCTGACATGTTGGTGGTCATTCAAGGTTTCTTTCATATGTAGCAATACTTTTTCTGATTCTTTCTGGGGTTCTACCATAATCTTAATTTCTGGATCTGCCCTAGGGTTTTCTTGTCTCATGTTTATTTCTTCAAAGTTAGCAATCATTCTAGGACAATTGAGTATGTCATGGTCCATACTTGTACAACAAAGACAACTAGATCTTCTACCAGGACACTCCTTAGCCAGATGGCCTGGTCTTCTGCAACTATAACAGAGGGTTAATCCTCTCTTTCTTTTAAATGAACCCCAACCTTTCTTGTGTTACGTGCTAGGATCATGGTAGCTAACCTGAAAACATTTCTTTCTAGGATACTGCATACACTTGTTAGTCCAAACATTCTTTCTATGCATAGGTATAACATATTTTTCACTATTCTTATCAGATCTACTCATATCCAACCGTCTTTCATCTATTAATGCTCTAGTTTTTAAAATAGCAAAGAATCTATCAAACATACCTAGATCCATACTGTTGAAACAAAAAATTCCACTTATCTTACTTCTACAGAGCACAAAGATTTTAGAACTAGAAATTTTCAATATTCTTACCTTTATCAGAGCACGGAGCTTGCAGACCTTACCTTTTTTTCTTCAGATCTGACCCTTCTTCTTGGCACAGAGATTTCACAGTTCAAGTAAAATGTTGCACACTAGGGAAACATATATACGCACAGAGCTTCCATTGTTTCAGGTCGAATATTTTCACAATGCTTCTTCTTCCTCAGTTTCCAGCAATCATAGTTTCACATCCCGGCAACAGAACCATTTGTTGGCATAGGGGGAGACCCAGGGTTCAACTCTACAACAACACACCAAAAAAACCCTAACTACCGGCCCTTTCGGCAACACCTACGAAGCATATGAAGTCTCACTCGAGGTAGAGGCAGGGGTGGTTGCAGGACTCAGGTGTCTGCAACCTTAGTTGGGACATAGATCTGTGATTATAATACTTAATAGAGCACATAGAACTGTTAGTTCAACGCTATTTAACCAATATCTACTTCTCATATAAAACGAAGCATCACAACATTCACCCAGAACTAATGTATCTAAGAACTTAGCAGAAAGAAATAGATTAGATCTAGCAGATTCGAGCACTAAGCAAGTTCACATAGGTCAAATCTAGCATCCAATGTCATCATAAGCACAAAGCATAAATAGATCTATTTAACTATATCAAATCACTTATCTAGTAATAAAGACATAAACACATCAGAACATCGCACAGAGCAGAATAACACAGTATTTACGTGGTTCACCCCCACCCTGGGGCTACGTCCACCAACTCTTCTTCTTTATTACCTTCAATCAGTCATCTACATGCACAGAGCCACAAAAACCCTTACTCCACATAGGACAGGAGATATGTGCACATCTCTCCAGATCCTCCTTCCCCAAGCTAGGTCTAACACAAATCCTTTCACAGTCTATTACAACCTCTTGCACTTAGCTCTACAAGTTTCTTACAATATGCAAAGAGAATCTACAAACCATACTTGCACTTAGCACTTAGCTTATCAGACTTTTTACTTATGTCACTTAGATACTTATTTATACTTTACAAAATAGGTCTAAACATGGGTAAACCCATGGGTCAACATCTCCATACTCATAACATAATCCCAAAACCCAAAAAGGACCCAAAAAGGGGTCGATATCCCATGATATCTTCTTCGTTTTTCACTTCATCTTTGACAGGCTATCAAAATCCCAAAATAGGTCAAACTTGACCAAGGATCTCCCAAAACTTGGTCAAGGGACAACACCAACATCACCAAGATATGCATCAAATTATGTTCCAAGATATATGAGCCATAACATGCATAAACCATGTACCAAAGATATGCCTCAAGCATGTACCAACATCAATATGTGCATCCACCCATATACCTTATACATGTTCCAAATATATGCCTCAAACATGTACCAAAACATCCAATATACACCTCAAAAAATATACCAACACATGCCTCAAAACATGTACCAAAGTGTCCAAGATATACCTCAACCATGTGCCAAAGATATGTGCTAAGACAACACTTCTTAAGTTTATCTCAAACACCTGTTTGGGACTAGTTTATGTATTAGTCACAAATCTTAACTTACAAAAAGTATAAATATGTACATGTACTGAATAAATGTATGAAACTGGTACCCAATCGTCTACAATATCTTCTCTAAAATTTCTCCAAGTTTCTCTCCTTGAATCATCCCTGAAAATGAGTTATAGCTAAAATGGCAGACCTTGCTGAATTATGGCCTATCTGGAGAGTGAACTTATACAACATTCCACATGCTCAATATTTGGTACCTGGTTATGAAAATCACACACATGATACTAAATAATATACTCTTTCCAATTCAATTTGTCTCACAAAATTCAGATCCTCTATGAACAAGTTATGACTATTTTTCCTAGAACACTTGTTTGAGACTAGTTACAAAACTAGTGAAAAACCTTATCTTACATAGAGTGTATCTCCAAACATTCAACGACCCAAAAGATGAAATTTTCACCACAAGTACCTTGATATATCTACTCAACCTCCTCCAAGTTTTCCTATCTGAATCTCACAAGACTTCATCTTCCCTTGGAATTTCTCCCTTATTAAGTTAATACTCCTTTTGAAATTCACATCAGATAAAAATAACTTGAGTTGATGACACAAATGAACTCCTAGGTTCCTTATTTATACTAGATTTGACACCCTCTTTTCAGTGTTGATTTGACCCAAATAAAATTCAATTTAATTTTTAATGATTATTCCATTTGGGTTGGCTTTACCAACAATATACTTAATATTTATTTTAATATTCATTGCAATGGGGCCAACTTGTAACTTCTTTTTCGGAACACTTTTGAGGAGCTGAATTGTAACTTTTTTTCCTTAGATCAAGGGCTTACTCATTTTGTTTCGAGGATTCATCTTTAAAAGGGAAAATATCCCCAACCATGAGGAACCACGTAACGTACCACCTACCGTTGGAAATGAAATGAGAAGGACATCAATCTATGGATGTGATATATGGATTTGTATTGTCCTTCATGGTCTTCTTATTCAATCAACTTCAAGCTCCATGGCCACACTGTCGGGGCTTCTTAACTACTTAACCACTTGGAAATATTTCCAGGGATTCTTATAGACTTCTTCAAAGCATCTTCCCATGAGGGACATGCTTAGAAATATTCATAAGGGGACCACTTTGGATACTTCTTCAAATACACCCATTACTTAGAATTATTCTAGAGTTGACATCTAGGGTTGACATTAATGACAACTAAATTTCCAACATAAAAAAATTTCTCCATTGTTACTTAGAATATGCTATGATACCACTCAAAAATAGATATTAGTTTTGCAGCTACAAATATTGAAAAAAAAATAGAAACAAATTTCTTCATTATTCCTTAGCATATACTATTATACCACTTACAATGATCTTTAACACACAAAATTCTCATAAACAAGATATTCAAGAAAAACCCTTATAGTTGATTACCTATAAATTCTTAAAGTAGAGGAACATCATACAATGATTATTTTATAGAACAATCAACCTCTATTGATTCAAATTATTTTCGGAAAAAAATGAAAGAAGAGAAACGATAATGAAGTACTCATGAAAATTGCCAGAAACAGAGAAATACAACAATACTTGATTTCTATTAATAAAATAATTGTAAAGAGACTGAAAAAATATAGAGTGCAAGACTTGCTAGAATGGTGGCAGATTTATCTCTGAGAAGATATGTGACGTCTATGTTCATTCGCTAGAAGATGATTACAATGAGGCTTTGAAGGCCTCTATATGATAAACATGAATTCCAAAACCCTAGGCATCCAAAAACCTAACCCTGGGAAATGAAACGCCAAAATTCATGTGGGCCCTATTTGGGTAAGTTAGTACATTAACTTCCCGGGGTCGTAACTTTTTCATACGATCTTCATTTTAGGTGCGTGATAGCACGTTGGAAAGGTATTTCCGAAAACTATGCATTACACAATCAAATTGTGACTCTGTCTATAGTTTCATTGTGGCGAGCCAAAAAAACATTGTTTAGGGCCTCAAAATGGCCCTATAAGTACATCAAGATGTGTTGACATGAAAAAATACAAAATAATACAATTGGATTAGGTGGGAGGCCACCAGTATCCACCTGGAAAATGTGTAGGGATTCAGACAAACCCAAAAGTGTAGAACCCACAATTACAAAGAAGTACAAAACAATGTGTTGAACTAAAAACTAACAAGACGAGACAGTTGGAACAGGTGGGTGGCCACCCATATCCACCTGGATCAATACTATTTAGGGCCCCATAATGGTCCTATAAGTACAAAAAGATGTGATGACATGAAAACATAAAAAATAATCTAGTTGGATTAGGTGTGAGGTCAGTAGTATCCACCTAGAATATGTGTAGGGCTTTAGACAACTTCGAAAGTGTAGAACCCACAATTACAAAGAAGTACAGAAGAACATGTTGAACTAAAAACTGAGAAGAGGGGCCAGTTGGAATAGGTGGGTGGCCACCAATATCTACCTGTATCAATATGTATCATTGGTGTCCACGCACTTGTTCCAACTGGCTCCTCTTGTCATTTTTTAGTTTAACACGTTCTTCTATACTTCTTTGTAATTGTGGGTTCTACACTTATGAGGTTGTCTGAAGCCCTACACATCTTCCAGGTGGATACTGGTGGCCTCCTACCTAATCCGACTGGATTATCTTGTATGTTTTCATGACAACAAATCTTGTTTTACTTCTAGGGTTGTTTTGAGGACCTAAAAAATGTTTTTTGGCTCGACACAGTCAAACTGTAGATGGAGTCAGAGTTTGATGGCTATGCTCATTCGCTAGAAGATGATTAAAATGAGGCTATAAAGGCCCTTTTATGATAAACATGATTTCCATAACTCTAGACATCCAAAAACCTAACCCTAGGAGATGAAACGCCAAAAGTCATGTGGGCCTCGTTTGGGTAAGTTAGTACATTAACTTCCTGAGGTCGTAACTTTTGCATACGATCTCTGTTTTAGGAATATGGTAGCTCGTTGGAAAGGTCTTTTCGAGAAATATGCATTACACCTTCAAATTTTGACTCCATCTTCAGTTTGAATGTGGTGAGCCAAGAAAACACCATTTAGGGCCTCAAAATGACCCTATAAATACAACAAGATGTGGTGACATGAAAAAATACAAAATACGTCAGTTTGATTAGGTGGGAATCCAACAATATCCACCTAGAAGATGTGTAGGGCTTCAGACATCCCCAAAAGTGTAGAACCCACAATTACAAAGAAGTACAAAAAAATGTGTTAAACTAAAAACTGACAAGAGGAGCCAGTTGGAATAGGTGGGTGGCCACCGATATCCACTTGGATTAATCCTCCCCCATTCGGAAGAAATGGTCTCCATTGCATTGAGTGCCCAGGGAAGAGGGGAAATAATTTTCGAATCTGAAGCTTGGTGAGTTGTGTGCCCTGTTGGAGAAGTTGTGCTTCTTGGCTTGTGGAAGACTATCACAAACATGTTGTTGGAGGGGTTGAATCTGTTCCACCAACCTGTTGTCTCTGGGTTTGATGGGGCATTACGTAGGCACCATTATAGGTGAAGAAACAATATCTTATTTCTCTTCAACAATCTGTTTTTGTTGCATAGAAGGTGTTGAGGCTGCAGTGGTTGTAGTGGTCTGTTGTGTATCCTTTGAACAAACTGTGAAGAGGATGAATTTTGCAGTATGAGAGATTACCTTGCGGAACTGCTTTGGTGGAGCAATAGTCAGAACTACCTCTGGTATCCTATATATCTGACCTCCCAGAGTAATAATGAAACTATAGGGTCTAGACTCATAGAAATCGTGACGTTTCCACATATATGGTTGAACCAAAACAACATCATAGACATCAAGAGGGGAAACATAACACACTACCTCATCCTTGAAGGGATGGATTCCATAGGACAAGAGACACTGTTGGCTGACATGAATATCTCATCCTTGGTGAAGCCACCCGATGTTGTATGGATGCAGGTGTGGTGTTGTCGACAACCCCAACTGTTTGACAACCTTAACTGAGATGAGGTTCTTCTAGTTGTCATTATCAACAATGAAATGAAATGGATTCACCTTCAACCACATATGTGAATGGAAGATACTTTCCCTCTCTTCAAGATATAATAGTTATTCTGGTTAAATTGTTGTGGTCACGATAGTAGCAGTGGGGTCTGCGTTGATGATCTATCTATTTTCAATATTTTCTAGATCGGATTTTGAATCAGGGTTCGGCTCCACATCTTTTACCTCGAACACCAATGATTGTTTCGAGTGACATTCATCGATGTTGTGCTAGGGGATTTTGTGTAAGTCACACCACTTCCCATTGTCATTCTTCATCATTCCTTTACCCTTATTTTCCTGTGTCTTGGAATAGTTGTCTGGAGGTTGTTGGTTAGGGCCATATTTACTGTTCTTTGGTTGTTGCATATTTCCAGACCCAAATTCCCATTTGTTCTGGTGCCTAAATTTCTGCTCGATTTTGACAACATATCGAAAGGAATCTCCCAATGATTAGATGTTTAGGAAATCCATTTCAGTTTGGATGTACCTATGCAGAGCCCAACGATATTTCAGAACCAGATGTCGCTCAGAGTCTGTGATACCCAGCTTGGTGCGCAAGGTATGGAAAGTATTTTTGAACTTCGACATTTTTTGGCTCTTCTCTTTCTACAGTGTGGTCCATCTCATGTATTGGTCTTCATAGTTATCAATAGGATAGTACTATTCTTTGACCACATCCACAAAAAAATCCCAGGTGGGCTCAAACCCATATATTCCATATTCCTCTTTGGAACTTTGCTGCCAGTATGTTTCCCGCCAATGTTTGACATGGGGGAGAGCCTTGAGGAGTGTGAAGGTGATATTTTCCCTGTCGGAAAAAAATTGAACAGAGAAATAACCTTCTAATAGATTTAACCCTTTTTCTAGGGAATTTGTATCTATCTAACCTTCAAATATGGGAATATAAAAATTAACTTGTACCTTGAAGGTAGAGGTTCCTCCAAAATTGTCTTTTGATGGATATGCGATTGTTTCTATTAGCAGGAGTTGAAGGATGTGTGCAAAATTCTCCATCATTTCGTCCCTTTGTCGCACGAGAGCTTGGTCAAGAAACATGTTAATATAATCTTCTGCTCTGCCATTTTTCTTTTCTGCCACCATCGAGGGTTTTTTGGGCATGCGAGAGTGATTGTCGTCAAGAGAGACAATCTTGAGACCCAACTGGCTATACTCGGACCTCGTCAGGGACATGCGTGAAAAAATTATCAAGAGCATCCTGCTCTGATACGATTGATCTAGATTATTTTTAGAACGAAATGAAAGAACATAAATTACAATGAAGTACTCATAAAAATTGCCAAAAATAGAGAAATACAACAATACTTGATTTCTATTAATGAAAGAATTGTAAAGAACTGTAAAAATACAAAGTGAAAGACTCGCTAGAATGGTGGCATCCTTATCTCTGAGAAGAGATGTGACAGCTACGCTCATCTTCCAGAAGATGATTACAATGAGGCTATGAAGGCCTTTTTATGATAAACATGAATTCCAAAACCCTAGACATCGAAAAACCTAACCCTAGGAGATGAAACGCCAAATGTCATGTGGTCCCCATTTGGGTAAGTTAGTACATTAACATCCCTAGTTCCTAACTTTGGCATACGATCTCCATTTTAGGCACGTGATATCTTGTTGGAAAGGTATTTTCAAGAACTACGCACTACATCATCAAATTGTGAATCTATCTACAATTTGATTGTGGAGAGCCAAAAAAACATTGTTTAAGGCCTCAAAATGGCCCTGTAAGTACAACAAGATGTGTTGACATGAAAACATACAAAATAATCCAGTTGGACCAGGTGGGAAGCCAATAGTATCCACCTGGAATATGTATATGGATTCAAATAGCCCCACAAGTGTAGAACCCACAATTACAAAGAATTACAAAAGAACATGTTGAACTAAAAAATGAGAAGAGGAGCTAGTTGGAACAGGTGGGTGACCACCAATAGCCACCTGGATAATCTATTTAGTTGGATATTAGAGTGGAAACTACCCAAAATTTAAGATCCAATACAATATATTCAAATATATCATTCATAAGGAGGACTCCATCCTTATTTATAACTATCTATCAAACCCTAATCATAACCAAATGTTAATCATTTTATTGGGCGTTCTTTAAATCCATCTCATTGCATTTATTCAATGATAACTATATAATGGGGCTTATTTAAGAGTAACTAATCTTATCCACCTAATATATATTACATTAAATAGACGCCATAATTACCCTATTCTTAATTTTGTTGGACCCATAAACCCCTATTACACTATTACACCCATAAGATAGATCCCTGCAATACATATATATATAAGGTTATCTACATAAAATTGTTAATAATTTACAACATGATGAGAGTATATTGTTCCAAATGAGATACAATTAAGATAACTAGTAACAGAACCAAAGAAACAGATCCATCGACTGAAAAAAAAGCATCCTACTAGAAGAATCTTACTAGAAATAGGTAGGAACCACCTATGCATATCTTCCCTCAATGATGGTCTCTTCAAATAGTGGAGTAGATTCATCAAATAGAATATCATATGTAGTTGTATTCCAAAACCATTGTCCATGTACCATTCTTCACAAGATTCTAAATAACACCCTACATATATTTCTTTGTGATTGTTGTTAGTCCACATGAAATTCCATTCCAACCAATTCTTGTGGTTCTACTATGGTTTAGAGTGGAAATTTACAATGTTTGTAGTGCATTGAATATTTATTGAAATTATACAATAATATACCAAATAAGAGCCCCATATATGTTTTGTCAAATGTTGTTGGCGTAGCTATAATCTAGGAACCTTTTCAAAATATATATACTCTACAATGTTTGTGGACATCATTGAAAATACCTAAAGAAATATATTTGCAAACGACAATATTTCTTTAGTATGATTTATTATTTGAGAATTTTTTAAAATCATGTAATTTTGTGAGAAGAATATAGATATGTAGTTGGATTCTATAAATTCTACTAAAAAAATAAAAAATAGATCTAAGTGTTGTAGCTCCAAATTTTGTAAAACAAAAAGTAGAAACACATTTCTCTATTGTTCCTTAAAATATGCTATGATACCACTAACAATTATCCTTAGCACATAAAGCATTCATAAACACGGTATTCAATAAAATCTTGTATAGTTCATTACCCAAAAACTATTAAAGTATCTAAACATCATATAATGATTCTTTTACAGAACAATCATTATCTATTAAGTTGGATCATTGAGGGGAAACTTCCCACTAAGTTAAGATCTAATACAATATATTCAAATATCTCATTCATAAGGAGGACTCCATCCTTATTTATAGCTATGTACCAAGCCCTAATAATAACCAAATGCTAACTATTTTACTCAACCTTATTTAATGAGACCTCACTGCATTTATTCAATGCTAATTACCTAATGGAACTTATTTACGAGTCACTAATATTTTGCACTTAATATACATTGCATTAAATAGACACCAAAATCATCCTATTCT
>SNQJ01S0069527.1:54510-80511 GCA_010110895.2 Picea sitchensis | reverse complement strand
CTTCTCCTTGCCTTTTTGCATTCCTCATCAAACCAAACATTAACTGAAAAACAGTTTGTTTCAGACTTCTTAATTTTTGCTCTTTTGCACTCAGCAAGTGCGCTTTGAATTAAATGTGTTAATCTGTGACTGTGAAGGCCATGAAATGAGATTTCCTCCTTCTCAAAGAGCCTCTCTAACGTTTTTTTGAAGGTATTACAATTCTTTGAAGTCAAAAGAATGATAGTATGGGTGGACAATAATGGTGGTTTCTCAAAACCTGTCAACTTGTTGACAGATTTTCTACAGAACCTATCTCTAAGTTATGTCTTCAGCATAAATATACGCCTTCGACATAATTATATGGATAAAAGTGAGATTGATAGTATGGGTGGACAATAATGGTGGTTTCTCAAAATCTGTTAACTTGTTGACAGGTTTTCTACAAAACCTATCCCTAAGATATGCTTTTGGCATAATCATATGAATAAAAGTGAGAAAATTATAAACATCTCTAAAATTTAAATGATGAATAAAAATCTAGCATCTCTAAAATATAATTATATGGATAAAAGTCAGAAAATTATAAACATTTCTAAAATTTAAATGGTGGATAATGTCAATTAAGATTTTCTAAAATAAACATTAACTTGATAAATGAGTATAATGTAATCATTATTTATAAATAATTAAATAAAATCAATATAGTTTTTAATATGATACCAAATTTAATAATAAAAACATATAATATCAATATTAATAATAAAAAACATATCATATCAATATAGTTTTGTAACAATTTTTTCCCTTAATATTAATATAAGATCACATTTTTAATTAAAAAAAAACACCATAATTCTACATCGTACATAAAAACTTCGACTATACTTAAACTCCATCCATACATATCTGAAATATATCATTTTTATAACAAGAACAAGACATGCACTACTAAATTAAAAACAAAAAATCACATAATTAACACTAACGTGTTATGAATTGTACAAAGCCACCCCATTATGAAAAGATTTAATGCAAGGTAAGGCCGCATGAAGAATATGGCGGTGGGAATGTATGTGTTATGATATGAAATGAGTTAATATGATAGGATTTAATGTAGAAGGTTATGGTAGAGATTTAAGATTTTGTTAGTGATAAATATTTATTTTGTTATGCAACATTAAATGTTGTATGAGGATGGATATGCACCATCGGATTTGAATTGTTGCAAATTTAATAGTGAATAGTCATCCTCATACAACATTCAATGTTGCATAGCAGGGTGTATAATGATCACCATAAAAATATAGTTAGTGGATAATTGCCCGTTACATCAACCTCGAGGTTTCTTCACTAACCATTCCAACTTATTTAACAATGTGCCACACCAGAATAGCCGTGCGAAAATGAGGCTAAACAAACTGAAAATGTTGCGATAAAAGCCTATGTAGTGAATTTCAATTTCCTTAGGTCCATCCGTCAATGACAACTTCAGTCTTGCTATCACCTGCCAAGACTTTTCCACCCTCCTCATCCTTTGCTCTCTTTTATCATAAATTGAAGGGACTTGTTACTCCTCTCCTTTAACTCACATTCTACCTTCCATATCCCTCTGTCTGTGAGAAATATCCCTACAGTGAGAAGAAGCTCTTTCATGGCCCCGGGAGATAAAGAAAACGATGGTAATAGCGAGAATGTTCCCATTGGAAATGTCGCTAAGAACATGCATTATATAGGCATAAGGAAAAATATGAAGTGGGGTTGATACAATTTAGAGATTAGAGCCCACGTGAGGAAAGGTCGTGTCTAGCTGAGCACTTTCGACCTCATTGAGAAAGCTGCTAAAGCATATGACACGTAGCGAGATATCTAAACCTTAATGGGAGACCTCTTTCATTTTGGAATGATGGAGATGTTTACCTTAAAAACATGGTTTAGAAACATGGTTCAGAGGTGTTTATAATTATCTCATTTTTAATTTTTATATATATTTTTAGATGTTTATAATTGTTTCATTTTTATAAACATCTCTAAAATGGTTTAGAGATGTTTTAACTCTCATTTTTATGTTTTTTTTTTCAATATCTATAAATTAATTATATATTAAACCGTGTTTTCAAGGTAAAATTTTATTTATTATCGCCTCCTCGAGAAGAAGAAGTTCAAGATTCATCACGATTCATTTTAATGTTTATAAGTGTATTACCAATTTTAATGTTTATAAGTGCCTTATAGAGTATGAGTTGTGTCAAAGTACAAAATAAAGAAAATAATGGTATTTAATTAATATTTTAATAAGTGAAAGTGTTCCAAGTAAAGATACTTTAGGGGGGAGGAAGCAGATTCGGGAAGGGGCTATGCGGCTAGGGTTTGCTAGTCACATCCCTGTAACCTTGGATATGGGCGAGCGTGGGCACGAGCGCGAGAGCGGGAGTGGGCATAGGCCACTTCCAGGGAGTGCTCGGTTGAGGGTGAGGGCGAGGGGGAAGGCGAGGGCAAGGGACTGGACAATTGTGGGGGAGGGAGTGAGCTATACCAGGGCGAAAAGACCCAGTGGTGCGGCACGGCGGGTGCAGGTCCAAACGATGGTGGTGGTGGGTCTTTTTCCGCGGGCCTATGGGGTGACGGTGGTGGACGTGTGAGGGCTATGCGGAAGGCAGAGTATATGCGGTGTTTGCCTCCCTTTCGGGGCCTACTTCTATTTGCATATACCACAACCGTTTACTCCGACTGTGTGATGGAGTTAATCTTTGGTGCTTTGGTGGAGGCTTTTGGTTTTTTTCTTTCAATGGGGGTATTGTCCTCTCTTTGGTTTTTTTCTGAACCCTCTTGACCTCGTCCTCCTTGCTAGGAAAGGTATTGGACCAGATCATTGAGGTCCACACGGGGGGCGTGTGGTGTATTGTTTAACACTTTGAGGTCCTTTGGGGGCATGCAGTGTTGGATAAACAATTTGAGGTCCTTTTGGGGCATGCAACAACTGGTTTCCGTTTCTTTTTTGGTTATTGTTGGGGTTCACCCATGTATTGCTTCCCATTCTGCAGCCTACGTGCTGGTTTCCTTTGGGGATGTAGTAGTTTTTGTATTTGAGCATGGTCTATGATCAAGAAACTTTTGCAGATGTAAATGAGATTATAAACTAATATAATTTCGAGCAATTTTTCTATTGGAAAAAGTTCTAGAAACTAAAATTTATAATAAAGTTTTTAGTAATGATGATGAAGATGCATTGGAAAAAGACGTGGCAAGACAAGAGAAAAAGATAAATGATCCGAGGTGTGAATAACTCATTTGTCATATTATTTACATGGTTAACAATAAGTAAAGGAACATCTACACGTTTATATAATCATTGTTTATCTTATGGTTGAGATGGTTGGTATTATGGTTGAGATGGTTGGCATTATGGTTGAGATGGTTTGCATGACATAGTTAAATAATAATAAATAAAGGAAAGTTATTATTCACATACTTTTTTAACCGGTGGACGGTAATGTCGAAGTGAACTAAGTGTTGGACATATATGATGAGGAAAGGAATACAAAGAACTATTACATTATTAGTGGAGTCTATGTAGCAGTTGTAATCAAACTATATCCAATCAAAACTCTATTTTTTTGTATCAACGAACTTCCACAATTGCAATGGTGGAGATGGACATGTAAGATGAAGGAATAAGTTCATGTTGGGTGGAAACATAGGATTGACCAAAGTCTTTGATAAGAAATCTCAATACCCACTAAACATCAAATAGGAGGCAAAAGTCATGCATTTAGATAATGGAAGGGACACTCAATCAAGAACTTTTACACATGTGAATCATTAATTTAAACGATAATACAAAGGACCTTCATGTCATCCTAAAACAAATTTGGGGTGAGTCATGTATTATGTAAATTCCATACAATGAGATTTAAGTCGATATGTGCAGGACTTATATGAAACAAAATCCATACAACATACTAAGAAGTCATAAGTGGGGTGTGGTGCACCTAGTGCTAATCATTAGTGGGCTAAGAAGTGGTAGGTGAGGGGTATTGCGTCCACATCCAACTGCTTATGGATTAAGATGTCATTAAATGGGGGGTGTTTCACCGAGCCCTAACTGCATGTGGGTTAAGAGGTGGCAAGCAGGGGGGGTTATTACACCTTATCGCAATTGCTTTCAGGTTATAAGGTTATGTGTGGAACATATTGGTTTGGTTCTGACCTTCCATGGGTTAAAATGGTGCAAGCATGGGCTATCATAAGAGGTTTTTTTAGCATTATTTATTTCTTAGATGCCTTATTCACATGAGATCACATAAATTAAAATATAAAAATGGTGAAAAGAGATATTGATCATCCGATCATGAATGTTATATCTTCTAGGGGTGGGAGAATATGAGGCAAAGGTTGTATAGTGAAACATGTTGCATGGTCTTAGAAACTTCAATGGTAGCCAATAATTTTTATAAAAAGATCAACGTGGAAGTATACAAGTGGTCAAACCTACTTTGGATCTAGTCTTGTTGTGTCTTTGTAATTATATGGCTAGCATGCTAGAATTCATTCAAGGAAGGAAATGTAAGATGAAGCAAGAAAGAGTTCTGACAAGCTTGTTGCTAGATTTGCATAAAAAGTCTATGATTATGATTTTGTCTTTTTGCCTTCTACAAAAATGATTTAAGAGATTTAACTTATTTACTTAGAAATAATGTTTTGCATTTCCCTTACATAAAAGGTTTATAATTATGAGTTTGGCTTTGTGCCTTCTACTCAAATGAATCAAAAGATTTAACTTATTAACTTAGAAATAATGTTTTGCATGTCCCTTACATTTAATAAAATTAAAGAACAAATAATTGAAATCATATTTATAACCTACATACACATCTATAAGTAACCTGGATTTTGACAAAAAATCCACCCAAAATTTAAAAAGCATTAACTTACCACTTAACCTTACATTAAATATGAACAATTAACACAAACATCAAAATGTCACTAAAGCATTCTCCTACCATAATGATATTCATAACTATCATAACTACTCTTCTATTAGTAATAGAAAAGTGTGTAACCATATGCTTGAATAAATGCAATATTCATAACTATCATAACTACTCTTGTATTAGTAAGAGAAAAGTGTTTGTAATCATATGCTTGAATAAATTCAAACATGTAACCTACACTTCCGCATAGAATGTATATGTAAATATTGGGATGTGTCCTTCCATGCACGTTTGCTTAAAATTTGTTGTGAATTCTTTATAAATTATATTCGAAAAAAATTATGATTTTTTTTTTTAAGTCATTGAAGAAGGTTGGACTGATTTTGCACTTATCATGGCTATTTTTTTTCAAGTCATTGAAAAAGGTTGGGCTGATTTTGCACTCATCATATGTGTGGTTAAAAAAAATTACTTTATGGTTCAATTAAATATGTGATAGAAATGACAAATAAAAGTTTTATAACAAATTTTCAAAAGTATGATTCAAAATTACAACATGCTTTTTTATGTAGTGAAAAAAATATTTAGGTAAAAGGATATTCATATCATCTTTTTATCATAACACATTCTACTATTAACACAACATTCTTCTTTATGTAGAGAAAAAAAACTTTAGGTAGAAGGATAGTCATATTATCTTTTTATCATAACACATTCCACTATTAAAACAACACATTTTGGTTTGTTCTTCTCCCATAAATATGATATAATTTTTGGTCGTTGTGCATGAGCCATTTCAACAGGGATTAGAGAAAAATGTCACAAAGACATTATATGGATGGCTTAATTGTTTATAAGTAAGGAAGTTATATTTTTATGATTTTTGGTTGCGATGATGGAAACTATACCAAGTGGATGGGCCATGCATTAGAGAAAAATGTCACAAAGACATTATATGGATGACTTAATTGTTTATAAGTAAGGAAGTTATATTTTTATGATTTTTGGTTGCGATGATGGAAACTATACCAAATGGATGGACCATTTTAGGAGGAACTGGAGAAAAATGTCATGAAAACAATACATAGATGTCTTAATTCTTCATATGTAAGGAAGTTATGTTTGTATTTCAATATTCACGAATTTGACTTAGTTGGGTTGCCAAACTTTTAAACAAGTTGGTACACACAAAATCTATTAGTGATTACCAAACCATGTGAATAGACCACCCATTATCCATGTATCACTAGTGTTACAACTATGAGAGTGATTACACCTACCTACACTATTTATCCATGTCACCATTGTTACAACTATGAGAGAGATTACACCCACCTATTCTATTTATTGAAGTGTATATTAATTGTGTCTAGGGAGTGTAACAATGGATTTGGGATTGCAAGTTGTCTTCTCCAAAAAAAACTCATCATCTCCATCAATACCACCAAACTTGACCAAATGCATTTCAATATATACTTGTGTAATCCTAAAAATAGTTCGACATGTGTCCTTAAACATAGACACATTGTTAATTGGATGAACCAAGGTGATCTCTTGGGTTGTTCATACTCTCCAACATTTTTTCAGAGATAAGTTCCAACAAGAACGACAATGTTGGTTTTCGTTTCTTGGCTTGCAAACAAAATTTGTTGAAAATCTATCAAGGCAAGAGGAGTGTTCATTGAATCTTGAATTTAGTCTCAAATGTTATAGCACAACAATTTCCATTTTGGTTTCTAACAGTAAAGACAATTAATTTTTGCAGGACGCAAATACTTGTAAGCGACCCACAATGCCTTTGACATTGGGGCAAGGACTGAATAAATCATCATGGATCAAGTTGCATATAAAAACATTCTAAAAACACCGAGGCTTTATTTGGTTTCTTAGTATTCTTCCATGTATATTATGTCTCATCTAAGGCTAGCCTTATATTTAAATCACTTTGTGTTCTAGATTAGTTTGCGTGTAAAAGTGCACTATTTGTAGGAAGAAGAAGAAGAAATGAGAAAAAATGTATCCTATCATAAGAAGCAAACATTTAGCAAAGGTTCATCGATCATGCTACTAAATTTGGCTATGGATTTCTAATTCATGTCCCTCTACACGTGCAAATATAGGTGCCATTAAGGAAGATAAAGATGGAGGTGGCATATATGCACCGATTAAATTTTTATGCCACAACACCATGCACCATGAGCAAGGTCCCCCCTGATGAGCATTTATTGGCTCGTTATGCTCATTCCCAAGATTTTGCTCATTGTATATATGGGTAAAACAATTTGAGTCACTACCTTGTTAATAAAAGAGGAGCAACAACTAAAAACAAATGGATTTGGTAGATTGTACTTGTTTGCTTTGTTGTATTTTATGTCTTGATGGAAGAGTGCATGTTCATAACCAATAGATAGATTATTATGTTTAGTATTTCCCTGTTGTTTGTATACTAATGTTGCAACACAAATGACGTTAAGATATGAGTGGAAAAGAATGAAATGTATGAGAGCATTCATATTGGGTAATGATTTTCTTTGGATGAAGATTGACGATTAGATTTTTGAGCACATTGTTTTGTGTATGATGTGTTCATCTTGTCCAACATCACACCCATTCATCATGTACTCTTTATGTAGCATTGTATAGTTCTTATAAAAGGGGTTTTGGTATTCTTCTAAACTTTGATTGTGGTTCAGTGGTTTAGAGGAGAAGGTAAACATTTACAAAGATTGAAAGAAAAGCTATAGATGGTGTTCTAATAAATTTATTTCCCTATGGGCCAGTGAATTTGTATGAATAAATCAATGACCATATTTATTACTCTTACTAGATTTGGTTGTATAGTTTGAGACAAGTTAAAAAAATATTATGGTATTATAGATATACTAATCTTATGGAACATTCTGGGTAGGAAGCATGTGAAGGCTTTCTTGCAAGAAGCTATTTTCCCCTCAAGAGTAGAAAACGTTTTCTAAAACCAAGGGAACTATAGTATTTAGCTACTTATTAATATTTAGTGAATGCTTTTTTTGTGTGTTCTTGGCTACTCTAATGAGTGATGACTTGATGTGCTTATGTTTTAAAAATTATGAATTAAATGGTTGTTGGTTATACTTAATTAATGAAATTTTGGTTGTTAAGGATATGTTAGGAAATCTCATAAAGGTTGATGAGATTGGTCATTGTTTATGTGCATATTCATTTGTGAAATAGGTTTTTCAAATTGTGTTGGATACTGTTGGTTTTCAACGAATGATTTAATTCTTGAGCCCTTGATGACAAAGATATATGTGTTTATTAAGTGTCATTGAATAAATTCTTGGATAAGATTCAATTTGTTCTTTTCTCAATTGATGTCACTGTATGTGGAGTAAAATGGTGATGGTAGTGTTTCTTGCAGAATGCAACTAATGACTTGATTTTGGTATTTTTCTTATCGATGATGATTGTGTCAATGCCTTGAGTCTTATTAATAACTATCAAGCTTGTGTGTGGAGTATGTCTCACCTGTTTATTTGTATTGAAAATAAAAAATAAAATCCATTCTTGGATTAGTTTGGGTCATTAGGCTTGGGTTAGTGTAATGTTCCCAAGCCAATTTTTTTTTTGGAAACACTAATTGTTTACTGTTTACTATTGTTTGGATGTATATTTGCAGGTTTACTCATGAAGTTGCGCATTAGGGTTATATTGTGGAGATTATAACAATGAAGTGATATATATGAAGCATATACCATAAACAAAGACAATATACAAAAAGAAACACCAATATGGAACCAACAATGTCAGATCCGACCTTTATTTAATTAGTAGATAGATCATGTAACCAAATATCTACAGATCTGGAAGAAAACCACAATAATATCCAAACTGGAATGATAGTTGCTACAATAATAACCAATACTGATGATAGTAGCCTTCAAATGCACCCTAATGAGAATATGCAAGCCTCCAAATGCCAATAACCGCAAGATATGAATGATAAGATGAAACCCTGGCCCTATGAAGTGCCAAACCCTCAAACTGGTTGAGTTTAGCACTATCCTGGTGGCTGTATATACCCTAGATTTCAGTCCTCCTCTTCCTGTGCTCCAAATGACTCAAAACTCTTCCAGAATGTAGATTGGGCCACTAGAACCCTCCTGGCAAAGTCTCAAGATGAATGGTGAAGTTTTGGCCCTCCAAATGAGCAACCCCTTAACTGGTTTGCACCCTCCTAGATGTATGAAGATCCAATATTTTAGCCTCTCTTCTAGAGACCTCCAACTGCTACAAAAATCACCGAGATGATAGATCTGGCCAATGAAACGCCACTAGTGAAGTCTCAAGCTGAATAATGAATATCTGAGCAACCAAATGATTGAAACCTCCTTTTGCAGTGTGCCCCTCTCTTATCCAACTCGTTCCAAACTCTAGGAAATAATTTGATGGGGAAACCTCATCCTGAATAGGCTAGAAATTATGTCCTGGACCATACAAAGAATACCCAGATGTTCCTTTGCCCAAAATACTTCTCCTCGCTTCAGATCGAACTGATCTCTACAAGATGGTGCACCCTCCTCCTGGAAACCCCCTTAGGTTGCACATTGTTACTCCTCTGCTAATGAATCTGACCTCTGTAATGTTGTAGAATGGTGTGGGAGGAATGTTTCACCTTTGGGACCAAGCTTGGATTAAGGAAGGTGGAATCGTTCACCACCAAGTTGATCTCTAGGGTTTTAGTCTCAAAACCCTCAAAATTGCTTGTTCTCAAGAGTCCAAATGCAAAATATGATAATAATACATAATGCTTTAAAAGTGCACACTTCCTTTCTTTTATACCCCCAGTCTATTATGCTACTGAGTTAGTTAATCCCTAGGGTTAACTCCTACATTTTCTCCACATGTTATTTTCTTTCATTAAGTTATCTTTTTTCTCCCAAAGTCAACTCAATAATAGAACATTGTTCTTAGGAAATGGCTTCTGGTTGACTTTGTCCCCATGATGCATGAGACTATAGTCTAGTAGGGAAAACTAGACTACTAAGTCTCTCCAAACCTCTTCATCAAGAGGTGGGGGACATTATAGTCTCCCCTGCTAGAAATTGCTTTCCCACAAGAAATTCTGAACCTGTCTCCTGGAGAATTTGTTCACCTTCCCAAGTAGCATCCTCTATGGGTATATTCTTCCACTTGAACAAATATTTCTTGACTCTTCTCTTCCTTAACTTCTTTTCCCAGACTTCTAATATCTCCTCTGGTATCCGTATCAACTGTCCTTCTTCATCCAAAGGTGGCAATTCCTCAATAGGAATGATGTGTTTACCAATGGCTCTCTTCAAGCATGATACATGGAAAACATTGTGTATTTTGTTGCCTTGTGGTAGATCAAGCTGATATGCCACGACCCCTACCTTTATGTTGACCCTATATGGACCAAAAAAGTGAGGTTGGAGATTTTCTTCACCACTCCTCTTAATGGATGCATGTCTGTATGGTTGAAGCCTCAAATAAACCAAATCACCAACCTCAAATGTGCACTCCACCCCGTTATTGTCTGCTTGTACATTCTGCTGATTATGTGGCCTTTGTAGGTGGTCCTTAAGTTCTCTGAGTATATCCTGACTCTGCTAAATCCAATCTTAAACCATGGGAGCCCTATTGTTGCCAAAGACAATCTCCACAAATGAGAGGGGATCATAACTATATAAGGCTCTAAATGGTGGCATACCAATAGACATATGATGGGTGGTATTGTAGCAATATTCCCTCAAATGAAGCCATTTAAACCATGCCTTTTGCTGCCTTGACACATAATTCCCGAGGTAGCCTTCAACCCATTTGTTGACTATCTGTGTTTGGCTATCTGTTTGAGGATAATAGTTGGTACTAGGGGTTAAGTCCGTACCTACCAACCTGAATAGTTCCTGCAAAAAGGTGCTCATAAACTTGTTGTCCTTGTCACTCACAATTTTTTTGGGTAAACAATGCAATCTGAAGACCTCTCAAAAGAATAAATCTGCGACCTGTGTTGCACTGTAGTTTGTGGCAATGGAGAAAAAGTGCGCAAACTTAGTTAACTTGTATACCACCATGAAAATGCAGTCTTTTCCCTAGGCCTTGGGTAATCCGGTGATGAAATCCATAGACATGCTTTCCCATTTGTGCTCAGGGATGGGAAGTGGTTGCAATAATCCTGTTGGGTGAGTGTGTTCATCCTTGTTTACTTGACAAGTGGTGCACTCCTTGATGTGACACATCACATCTTCCTTCAAGCCCTTCCAAGAAAATCTCTCATGTATCTTCTTGTATGTCTTGATGAACCCTTGAGGCCCTACTATTGGTGAATCATGACATGCTTGTAGCACTTTGGATTTAAAGGTTGACTCGGGGACCAAGAAAATTTGTCCCTTGAAGTATATGACGTCATCCATAATTCTAAAGTTGTCATCTTGCACCTTTCCATCCATCAATTCGAATGCAAATATGTTCTTTGAGTATTCTAATAAAAGGTGGGCCTTCCATTCCACTGAGATGTCGGTCATGGCATAAAATGATGGTCTTATAAATAAGGCATCTGCCACCACATTATTCTTCCCTTTGACAAACTCAATGTCAAAGTCATAAGCCTGGATTTTTCTCACCCATTTCTGTTGCCTCTCATTTAAGTCCTTTTGATCCAGAAAGTACTTGAGGCTATTGTGATTTGTCCTCACAACAAATGTTTCCCCAACCAAATATTTTCTGAACTTAGCCAATGCATGCATGATGGCTAGCATCTCTTTTTCATAGATGGTGTAGAGAATCTTAGGACCCCTCAATTTTAGGCTTTCATAGACAATATGATGCCTATTCTTCATAAGCACTGCTCCAATGCCTTCCCCTGAGGCATCACACTCCACTGTAAAAGGTTGTGAGAAATATGGTAGAGCCAATATTGGACAAGTACTCATCACCTTCTTCATTTTGTCAAAGGTCAATTGTTCTTCTGGACTCCACTTGAATGCCCCTTTCCTGGTCAAATCGATCAAAGGTGCGCAAAGTTGAGAGAAGCCTTTGGAAAACCTCCTGTAATAGAAACATATGCCAAGAAACCCCTTGAATTATGTGAGGGTTTTAGGTGTGGGATAGTCAAGTATAGCTTGTATATTCTCTTGGTGTACCTGTACCCCCTTCAACCCAATGATGTGCCCTAAATAAAGGACCTCTGTCATTCCAAACTCACATTTGGATTCGTTAGGATATAAAGATTTCTCTTCCATGATAGTCAGAATCTGCTCTACATGTCGAAGATGCTCCTCCCAAGTTTTGCTATAGATCAAAAAGTAATCAAAGAAGACTAAGAGGAACTTCCTTAGTTTCTTGTTGAAAACATGGTTCATGCAATATTGGAAGGTGTTTGGTGCATTAGCCAGCCCAAAAGGCATCAACAAGGACTCATAGTGACCATAGTGACATCAGAAGGCAGTCTTGGGGACATCTTGCTCCCTCATGTTTATCTTATGATAGCCAGAGCACAAGTCAATCTTTGTGAAGTATACATCCCCATGGAGCTCATCCAATAGCTCATCAATCCTCAGGATGGGGTATCTATTCTTGATTGTCTTCTTATTTAAAGCCCTGTAATCAATACACATGTGCATGGTCTCATCCTTCTTTTTCATCAACACCACTGAAGATGAAAAGGGGTTGGAACTTGGACTAATGTGGCCCATGTCTAATAGTTATTTAATGGCCTTCTCAATCTTGTCTGTATATTTCTTGGGGTTCCTGTAGGGAGTGGTGATGATAGGTTTCACCCCCTCCTACAACTCTATGATGTACTCAAACCCCCTATCTGGTGGTGCTCCTAGTGGTATGGGTTCGAACACCTTGTTGTGTCTGTCAATGATTCCTTTGGTGAGTAGTGAGTATCCCCTTTCTTATCCACCCTAACCGATATTATACATTATGCTGCATATGAAATGTCTTCCCTCCTGAAGATGGCCTCCATGCCCTTTGTTGTCACCACTCTTGGTGTGTTTCCTTTCATGCCCCTGAGAACCACCTTTTCCCCATTTTACTTTGTGAAAGACATCTCCATGGTATTGTAGTTTGTAGTGATTGGACCCAATGTACTAAGCCACTAAACTCCAAGGATGATTTTGGTGTCTGGAAGGTCCATTACATACAAATATTGTGCCAAATCATGCCTGCCCAATGTAAGCTTCATTCATGGAATGTATTTGTCACAAGGAATAATGGGCCCCCCTGCTACCTCCACACGAAACCCCTCAGATTCAACCGTAGGTATGTGTCTTCTTTGCAGTAGGTCCAAGTCAATGAAGTTGTGTGAAGCACCCCCATCAATGAGAACTAAAACCTTCTTTCCTTGTAGCACCACTCTCATCCTGAAAGTGTTGAATTTAGGTACCCCGCTGATGGATGCTAGTGTTACCTTCTCATATGCTGCAAGGCCATGATTTGCATCCTCCTCTTCTGCTTTTTCTGTGGGATCTACCTTTATGTTCTGTAGATGGCCGAAACCTTCCTCCTCCTCATCATCAGATATCACTTAAATGTAGTGAGCCTTTCCTTTTCCCATGCATTTGTGTGTTGGGTCCCAAGGATCTTTGCAGGTGAAACATAACTGCTTCCTTCTCAATTCCCTCCTAATGGTCTCATCCATTCTACCCCTTCCATAGTCAAACCCCCTTTGGTCTCCCCCCCTTGGTTCATAGGAGGTCTTTGGTCTCTACCCCCTTGGTTTAGAGGAGGTATAGGGGTAAATCTCATCTTTGTTGTTGATCCCAAGTCCCTAGTCTTCCATATAGCATATTGTAAGTTGGTAGGAATAAAATCCTTGACCCAACCCCTTAAGGGATCCATCAACCCCTCTGTGAAGAGCATCATAAGTCTCATTTGAGACACATCCTACACCATAACTTCTATCCTCTAAAACTCTTCTATGTATACCTCTGGTGATCCTATTTTTATAAGCTGGGTGAGTTCCCTAAAATGTAGCTCGGGATCCCCCTGGTCAAACCTGTCAATGAGCCTTTGTGTAAAATCTGTGTAAGCAGTGATCTGATTGTGACCCGGTGTATTTAACCCTTGGTACCACCAATCATGAGATTTTCCCTCCAAGTACATGGCATAAAACTGGATGGAATCGATCTCTCTCATTGGGTTAAGCTGTAGGTAGGTATCAAGTTTCTGCACCCATGCTTGCGCAATCACCTTGGAATATCCATCAAAGTATGGGATTTCCATATTGCCTACCCTACGCTCCAATTCATAGTTATTCCTATGATATTGTTTAGGCTTACCCCTGAACTTTATCCCACAATACTGATCCAATGTGACTTGCCTCTAGAACCCTGCACTCAATGAGTTATATTCCCTGGTATACTGCTCAAAATTGTCCTCAATTTCATCATCATAGTTGTGTTGTGGCTGGTTATCCAATAATGTATGGTTATCCAATAATGTATGTAGGTAGGGTTTAGGGTTAGTCCTAATGTGTGTTGGTACCTGAGGAACCCCTCCTCCATAACTCTTTCCCTCAGTGTGGTAGTGAGGGCTATGCTCCTGATGAGGTCTAGTGCCCCCATGAGACCCACTAGATTCCTTGTTTGCATAGATTTCTGGTCCCTTCCCTGCATGGGTCATCTGCAGTAGGAGTTGCACAATATTCACCTGATTGGATTTTATCTTCTCCACGGTATCTCTCATTTCAACTTGTCCCCTGTGCATGTTGATGAATGTAGCTATAAGAGACATCCTCCAACTTACAAACATGTGAGATGTGGAATATAGAAGCTATGTAAAGTCTTACTCTCAGCTTACAAACCTGAGAGAAATACCCTAATAAAGGTTTTGTGGTTCCATCCTGGGACAGGGGCTAGGAATGTATATGGCCTCCTCCATGATGTCAGAGAGAAGAACTCTAGATGATCATCTGGTGGAAAAGTGATATGTTGAGTTAGGACATGCCTGTGGCTGAGCACAAGGTGAACGTGGGAAATCCCTAAAAAGCGTTGGGCACATCATCATGAGAATAAGAATAAAGATGATGTGATGGCCTCCTCTGAATAGAAACAGAGTTGATGTGAAGACTCCAGATGATCCTCCTGTTGGTGGCAGTGGGAAATAAGATCTGTAGAGCAGACGTGACTATGGATGAGCATAAGTGCATGTGTAAGGATCTAGATCATATGTGTAATGCAGTGACTCAGGTCTATGACATCCCTATGGATTTGGCCCCTAGTGGATGAGCACTAGTGGGTGTATCATATCCTTTTCTATATATTGTTCAAGAGTCTGACCTACCTGTAACCCTAGTTATTATGTAAAGGGTACATGTCAGCCCTATGTTAATATGATTAATATAAAGAAGATAATTAATAATGAAAATATTAATTATTATAATAAATATAATAATAAAGTGTGTTTGACTTAGAGAGGTTGGCCCTATTGTGCCAATAAGACGCCCTTTCTAAATCAATCAAATTCTAATATAAGTGGGAGATGATTCTCCATTGTAGAATCATATCCTCCTCACATGGTTTGGTAATTTAAGAAAGTACTTCTCTTTGGAAAAGGTGCGCACCTCTTTTGGGCGCTAGGGTTTATAGGGATTAAACACCCTCTTGTGTGCTAAGTCATTTTGGTGGTGAAAGGTATTTATCTTGAAGAATATAGCAAAGGATTTGGCTAGGTTTTTCTCCCTTGTTTGAGAAGGGTTTCCTAGGATATATATCTTGTGTACTTGTGCATGGTGTTTCTTCTTGTGATCTTGGTTGCTGCAACATTCTTGTTTATGGTTAAGACATGATTAAATTAAATGAACTGCATGATTAACCTAGATTATGAAAACTCAACATGGTTTCAGAGCATAGGTCTTGAAGATCCCATTGCACAAGCCTTCTCCAGAACATCTACTCTCTCATTTGCAGAAATCGTACGACCCTCCTAGTGTTTCCAGAAAAATCCATACGACCTCCTTTTCAGAGAAATTCCACCACTATAACTTGGAAGCTTGAGCTTAAAAAGACTTAGAAAGTTATGACCTCCTTCAACGTACCTCCAACAAGTCTCAGAACTAAATTTTGGGCATTTTCAAATTTTTGACCCTAAGAGCTTCTAGGGTTTCGTCAAAATTCTGCAAAAAATTCTGAATCTTATTTCTGAGAATTTCTTGAAGAAGCTATCATACTTAAAGGCTTATTGTTGGTATTCATAAGCCCATCAAAACCTAAAAGTGCTAGCCTATCCTAGTCATTAGGTTTTTCTAGCCTAGTTGACAAGGGTTTATGAAGAGGAGCAATTTCATGATGGGAAGCAAGCTCAACACCAAACTCCATTGCAATGAATATATCAACATCTCAACACTCTCAAGTATGGTTCCTCTCAATGAAAACACTTGGCTAATTGATAGTGGTTCTTCTAGGCACATGAATGATATTATAAATCATTTAACACACTTCATTGAGAAAGATACACATCTACATGTGGTCCTTGGATATGATTCTAAATATAACATGAGAGGAGTTGGGACCTCCACCTTCCAACTAGATTCAGATATGGAGCTCAAAATGGAAGAGGTCTTATATATACCAGGAATGAAGAGAAACATTGTCTCTATTTCGGATCTAGAAGACAAATGTTACAAAATCACTTTCTCAGAAGGGAGAGTCCTTGCATGGCACAAAGATCCTCATATCAACTCTTCCAAAGTAATTGGTGTCAGAGACAACAACCTATACAAGTTGACCATCAATCCAATTCAAGCCTTACTACATGACACTATCAGCCTAAGTGAGCTATGGCATAGAAGGCTTGCTCACATTCATTATAAAGCTCTTCCAACTCTAAGGAAAATGGTAACAAGTTTGCCAGAGATCAAGATCCAACATGAAGGCGTTTTCAAAGGGTGTGCCCTTGGTAAAAATGTTAAAGGATCCTTTCCCAACAGTGACAACAGATCCAAGGAAATCTTGGACTTGATTCATTCAGATGTATGTGGGCCAATAACCGTTGCATCCCTAAATGGGTACTTGTACTATGTACTATTCATAGATGATCACTCCAGGAAGACATGGATCTATTTTCTGAAGAACAAGGATAGAGTCCTTGCCAAATTCCAAGAATTCAAATCTCAAGTTGAAAACTTGACCGGAAGAAAAATCAAAGTATTGAGATCAGAAAATGGAGGAGAATACACCTCAAAAGAATTCATAATTTTTTTTATTGAAGCAGGGATCAAGAGGGAGCTCACATTTCCGTACAACCCTCAACAAAATGGGGTTGTTGAAAGGAAGAAAAAAACTATCATTGAAGCAACTAAAGCAATGATACATGATCAGAGTCTACGAATGACTCTATGGGCAGAAGCATGTATGACTGCAGTGTATGTTCAAAACCATATCCCTCATCAGATCCTGAAAAAAATTACTCTAGAAGAAGCTAAAACTTGAAATCAAACACTTCAGAATATTTGGATGTCAAGTGTACCTTCATGTACCTAAAGAAAAGAGATCCAAACTAGAACCTTCAGGAAGGAAAGGTACTTTTATAGGATACAGTGAATCCTCAAAAGCATATCGAATCTACATCCCAGGACAAAGACAAATTGAAGTAAGCAGAGACGTCACTTTTGAAGAAGAAGTAGCCTTCCAAAAATCCATAGAATCTCAGATGGAAGTATATGGTGATACAATACCTTCTCCTCATTTATAAATTCAGAGGGAGATAGACAATGTTCTAGATGAGTGTACAACTCAAATTGATCTAGCTCCTCCATCATATTCGGTTCCCCCAAGTAATGTACCTAGAGGCATCACTATTGGACATAAAATACCTACTTGGGCACGCCAAACTTTAGAATAAGAAGAAAGACATAAAGCTCCACAAGGAGCAATTAGAGAAAGCAAGAAACCTAAGATATTTTCTAGCTACCTTTCAGCTATGACTCACATTATTGATTCAGAACCTACCTGTCATGGAGAAGCCTCAAATGAACAAGTATGGAAATATTCCATGACTAAAGAATACCAATATATACTCAAGAATGATATATGGGATGTTGTCCCAAGGCCAGAAGGGAAGTTCGTAGTAACTTCCAAATGGATTTACAAGATCAAACATGTTGCTGATGGAAGCATTGAAAAATATAAAGAAAGATTCGTGGCCAGAGGGTTCTCACAAATAGAGGGAGTCGACTATGACGAGACTTTTTCACCAGTAGCCAGATATACCTCCATTCGATCCATCATTTCTCTAGCTGCTTCCATGGGCTGGAAACTACATTAGATGGATGTAAAGACATATTTTCTCAATGGAAAAATTGAGGAAGAATTCTACATTGAACAACCAGAAGGTTTCGTTATACAAAACAAAAAAATCTTATGTCTGCAGATTGAAGAAATCTCTATACGGCTTAAAGCAAGCCCCACCTGCTTGGTACGAGAAAATGGATGATTTCCTGATAAGTTTGGGTTTTAATAAAATCTCAGCCGACCCAAACCTATATTATATCATTAATGGAAACAAATGTTTGATTCTAGTCCTATATGTGGATGATCTTTTCATCACCGACTCAGAAAAACTCATTGTTGAATGCAAGTAGGCATTAACTGCCAAATTTGAAATGAAGGATTTGGGCCAAACACATTACTTCTTGGGACTAGAAGTATGGCAGAGATCAGATGCGATTTTCCTAAGCCAAGGAAAATATACTTTGGAGATTCTGAAAATATTCCAAATGACAGACTGTAAATCCATGCCAACCCCAATGGTAATGGATCTAAAGAAGATGAATGATACCGATTCTGGAGACATAGATCCACATTTATATCGTCAACTTATTGGATCCTTGATGTATTTGGTTAACACCAGACTAGACATCTTCTATGTAGTAAATGTGCTTAGCCAGTTTATGAGACAACCAAAACAAACACATTGGATAGCTTCCAAACACGTATCAAGATACTTACATGGCACTATTGGCTATGGCCTAAAATATGCAACAAATGTGGATCTAAGACTGGAAGGGTATGTTAATGTTAATTGGGCAGGAAGTGCAGTAGAGAGAAAGAGCACCTCAGGAAGCTTCTTCACCCTAGGATAAGCCATGGTTTCCTGGTGCAGCTGAAAACAAAGCTCTGTGGATTTGAGTACGATAGGGGCATAATACATTGCACTAAGTGTGGCAATTCGTGAAGTTGTTTGGCTTCACAAGCTCTTGACAGATTTGTTTGAAAACGAGATAGATCCTACCACCATTCATTGCGACAACCAGAGTTGTGTGAATCTCTAAGAGAATCTAGTATTTCATGACAAATCTAAACATATTGAAATCAAGTACCACTATATCAAAGATATGGTACAGAGGAAGACAATACATGTTCAATATCTTTCCACCCATGAACAAATTGCTGATATCTTCACTAAACCACTTGCCAAGAAAAAGTTCGAGTATTTCTGTGAGAAGCTTGGCCTGATGGAGAATGCCTCCCTAGCTGAGAGGGAGTGTTGATGAATCTAGCTATAGGATACATCCTCCAACTTACAAACCTGTGAGATGTGGAATATAGAAGCTATGTGAAGTCTTACTCTCAACTTACAAACCTGAGAGAAAGCCCCTAATAAAGGGTTCGTGGTTTCAGCCTGGGACATAAGAACTCTAGGGTTCATGGTTCCAGTGTGGTTCCTCCATTACATGAGAGAGAAGAACTCTAGATGATCATTCGGTGGAAAAGAAATCTATTGAGTTAGGACGTGCCTGTGGCTGAGCACAAAGTGAACGTGGGAAATCCCTAAAAAGCGTTGGGCACATCATCATGATAATAAGAAAAAAGATGATGTGATGGCCTCCTCTGAATATCATTAGAGTTGATGTGAAGACTCCAGATGATCCTCCTATTGGTGGCAGTGGGAAAGCAGTTCTATAGAGAATACACGACTATGGATGAGCATAAGTTCACGTGTGAGGACCTAGCTCATCTGTGTAATGTAGTGACTCAGGTCTATGGAATCCCTATGGATGTGGCCCCTAGTGGATGAGCACTAGTGGGTGTATCAGATCCCTTGCTATATATTGTTCAAGAGTTAGACCTACCTGTAACCCTAGTTATTATGTAAAGGGTATAGGTCGGCCCTATGTTAATATGATTAATATAAAAAAGAAAATTAATAATGAAAATATTAATTATAATAATAAATATAATAATAAAGTGTGTTTGACTTAGAGAGGTCGTCCCTGTTGTGCCAATAAGACGCCCTTGCTAAATCAGTCAAAGTCTAATATAAGTAGGAGATGATTCTCCATTGTAGAATCATATCCTCCTCACATGTTTTGGTAATTTCAGAAAGTACTTCTCTTTGGCAAAGGTCCACACCTCTCTTGGGCGCTAGGGTTTCTAGGGCTTATGCATCCTCTTGTGTGCTAAGTTATTTTGGTGGTGAAAGGTATTTCTCTTGAAGAATATAGCAAAGGATTTGGCTGGGTTTTTCTACCTTGTTTGAGAAGGGTTTCCCAGGATATATCTTGTGTACTTGTGCATGGTGTTTCTTCTTGTGATCTTGGTTGCTACAACATTCTTGTTTATGGTTAAGACATGATTAAATTAAATGAACTACATGCTTAACCTCGCTTATGAAAACTCATCAGTGCATAGTTTCCTGATTTTCCTATAGATGATGTTAAAGTGCACTTTTTGTCTGATTTATGGAGTGTTGTAACTCCTTTGCAAAACCTTATAGAATCTGTGGCTCACTTTCTTCACCTGAACCCTCCATCTCTGCCTCTGTTTCACCTGCTTACTTTATATGTCTGCCCATGTAAATACCACTGAACTTCTACATGTGCTAATCCCCACTGGATGGGAGGATCAACGCTCTGATACAACTGTAATGTTCCCAAGCCAAAATTTTTGCTGGAAACACTAACTGTTCACTGTTTACTATTTGTTTGGATGTGTATTTGCAGGTTTACTCATGAAGTTGCACATTAGGGTTATATTATGGATATTATAGCAATGAAGTGATAGATCTGAAGCATATACCATAAAAAAAGACATGATACAATAATAAACACCAATATGGAACCAACAATGTCAGATCTTATCTTTATTTAATTAGTAGATAGATCCTGTAACCAGAGATCTACAGATTTGTAAGAAAACCACATTAATATCCAAACTAGAATGATAACTGCTACAATAATAACCAATACTCATGATAATAGCCTTAAAAGGAACCTTGATGATAATATACAAGCCTCCAAAGGCCAATAGCTTCAATATATTAATGATAGGATGAAACCCTGGCCCTATGAAGTGCCAAACCCTCAAACTGACTGAGTTGGACACTATCCTGGTGGCTATAGATACCCCAGATTTCGGTCCTCCTCTTCCTGCGCTCCAAATGACTAAAAAATCTTTCGAAATGTAGATCGGGCCACTAGAACCCTCCTAGAAAAGTATCATGATGAATGGTGAAGTTTTGGCCCTCCAAATGAGCAACCCATTAACTGGTTTGCGCCCTCTTGGATGTCCGAAGATCGAATATTTCAGCCTTTCTTCTAGAGACCTCCAATTGCTACAAAAATCACTAAGATGATAGATCGGGCCAATGCAACCCCACTAGTGAAGTCTCAAGCTGAACAATGAATATATGAGCCACCAATGATTGAAACCTCCTTCTGCAATGCACCCCTCTCTTCTCCAACTCTTTCCAAACTCTAGGAAATAATATGACGAGGAAACCTCCTCCTGAATAGGCTAGAAATGATGTCCTAGACCATACAAAGAATACCTAGATGTTCCTTTGCCCAAAATCCTTCTCCTCACTTCAGATCAAATGGATCTCTACAAGATGGTGCACCCTTCTACTGGAAACCCCCTTAGGCTGCGCACTATTACTCCTTTGCCAATGGATCTAACCTCTGTAATGATGTAGAATGGTGTGGGAGGAATGTTGCACCTCTGGGACCAAGCTTGGATCAAGGAAGGTGGAATCTTTCACCACCGAGTTGATCTCTAGGGTTTTAGTATCAAAACCCTCAAAATTTCTTGTGCTCAAGAGCCCAAATGAAAAATACGATAATAATCCATAATGCTTTAGAAGTGCACCCTTCCTTTCTTTTATATCCCTTGTCTATTCTTATGTTGAGTTAGTTAACTCCTAGCTTTTCTCCACATGTTATTTTCTTTCATCAAGTTACCTTTTTTCTCCCAAAGTCAACTCAATATTATAACGTTGTTCTTAGGCAATGGCTTCTGGTTGACTTTGTCCCCATGATGCATGAGACTATAGTCTAGTGGGAACAACTAGACTACTGAGTTTCTCCAAACCTCTTCATCAAGAGGTGGGGGACATTACAATTAGTGACTCAATGTTGGTGGGGCATGATAATGGTTGAACACATTTCTTTATGCCATGAATAAAATGTGTTGATATAAATCATTCATGACAAATATAAGTTTTTTAACAATTTTTCAAAATTATGATTAAAAATTATAACATTCTCCTTTATGTAGAGAAAAATATTTAGGTAGAAGGATAGTCATATCATCTTTTTATCACATTGCATTCTACTACCAACACAACACATTTTGGTCTCTCTTTCTCCCATAAATATGATATAATTTTTGGTTTCCATGATGAAAACTGTGCCAAGTGGATGGGCCATCCTGAGAGGCACTAGAGAAAAATGTCATGAGGACACTATATGGATGACTTCATTCTTTATATGTAAGGAATTTATATTTTTATGATTTTTGGTTGCTACGATGGAAACCATGCCAAGTAAATGGGAAATCCTAGGAGGCACCAAAGAAAATTGTCATGAGGACACTATATGGATGTCTTAATTCTTTATATGTAAGAAAGTTATGTTTTTATCACAATATTCATGGATTTGACTTAGTTGGATCACCAAAATTTTGAACAAGTTAGTGCACACAAAATCTATTAGTAATTACAAAATCGTGTGAACACACCACCCATTGTCCACGTGTCATTAGTGTTAGCTGTGAGAGAGATTGCACCCACCTACACTATTTATCCATGTGTCACCAATGTTATGGTTGTGAGAGAGATTACACCCACCTATGTTATTTATTGAAGTGGATATTAATGGTTCCTAGGGAGTGTAACAATGGATTTTGAACAAGTTAGTGCACACAAAATCTATTAGTAATTACAAAATCATGTGAACACACCACCCATTATCCACGTGTCACTAGTGTTATAACTGTGAGAGAGATTGCACCCACCTACACTATTTATCTATGTGTCACCAATGTTATGGCTGTGAGAGAGATTACACCCACCTATGCTATTTATTGAAGTGGATATTAATTGTTCATTGGGAGTGTAACAATGGATTTGGGATTGCAAATTGTCCTCTCCAAAAAATTAACTCATCATATTCATCAATACCAATAAAATTGACCAAATGGACATCAATATATAATTTAATATATAATTGTGTAATCCTAAAAATAACTTGACATGCATCCTTAAATGTAGAGACATTGATGTAGAGACATTGCTAATTGCATGGAGCAAGGTGATCACATTGGCTGTTCATACTCTCCAATGTTTTATTTGAGATAAGTTCCAACAAGAACGACAATGTTGGTTTTCATTTCTCAGCTTACAAAGAAAACATGTTGAAAATCTATTAATGCAAGAGGAATGTTCATTGAATCTTGAATTTCGTCTCAAATGTTTTAGCACAACAATTTCCATTTTGGTTTCTAATGGTAAAGACAATTAATTTTTGCAGGGGGAGAATACTTGTAATCATATCACAATGCCTTTTGAAACTTGGGCAAGGAAGGAAGAAAGCATAATGGATCAAGTCGAATATAAAAAAATTCTAAAAACATTTAGGCTTTATTTGGTTTCTTAATATTCTTCCACATATATTATGTCACCTCTAAGGCTAGACTTATATTTAACTCACTCTGTGTTCCAGAGCAATTTGCCTCTAAAATTGCATGATTTGTAGGAAGAATAAGAAGAAACGAGGAAAAATGTAGGTTATTGCAAGAAGCAAACATTTAGCAAAGGTTCACCAATCATGCTACTAAATTTGACTATGGATTTATAATTTGTGTCCCTCTACACTTGTGAAAATATAGGTGTTGTTGAGGAAGATGGAGATGGAGGTGGCACATATGTACCAGTTAAAATTTTAGGCCTCAACACCACAGACCACGAGTAAGGTTCCCCCCAATGATAATTTATTAGCTCATTATGCTCATTCCCAAGTTTTTGCTCATTGTTTCCCTTAAAAGAGAACTTGTTGATGTCCCACGCTTTGATAAATTATTGATTATTTCTCTAGTCATATTCAATCTAGAGCAATGTGAGGAGTCTAGGTGACAAAATGATGGATGGGAGTCAAGTTTCACTCATATGGTGTTGATTAAGGTTGGTTTTTATTGATGTCAACCCTTGAAGAAAGCCCCGCAACACAAAGGTTTGGGTAATGGGCCCAATATTGTTTGATGTAAAGATGACTCATTATTGTCTTGTCATGGTTGATAATAATTAAAGATGGATGAACTCCAAAGTGGTCTCCTTATGGTGAAAGCCCTCACGGGAAGACGCTTTGCGGAGTAAGAGAATCCATGATTAATTGTGGAATAATGATATGAAGGACAATGAATTTGTCAGGTAAAATATCCTATATGGATATTTATTGTCATTCCATTTCTGGTGGTATGTGGAACATCACATAACTCCTCACGGTTAGAGAGTTATGGCCATGAGAAATTGGAGACCCCAGGTTTGGGTAATGGACCCAAGTTTGTTTTATGGATAACAATATGAGTTATGATATATTTTAAGATAATACTATTCTATTTGGATAGTACATGTCATTCCATTTCTGGTGGTATGTGGAGCGTCACATAAATCTTCACGGTTTGAGAGTTATGGCCTTACGAAGTTGGAGGACCCTCATATGTCATCTAGAAGCCCCAAAAGGTCAAAGTAGTCAAAGTGGTTTAAGAGATTTTAAAAGGTAAATAATAAAGTGAAGTAATGAGTGTATTATAATTCAAAGTGAATACAAAATAAATTATTTCAATAATAAATTTAATGGAGTAATTAGAAGTGGGTTAACCCTAAAATGAGGAAAGTGGGGCCAAGTGACCTAGAAGATGTTTTTAAGGAAGCTACCTGGAGAGTATAAATAAGAGGCAAGGCTCTCTCATTTTAATCACACTTGAGCATATTGAATATCTATAGATGTCTGAGTTAACCAAGGATATCTAAGCGGAAATTCTGAGGGAAGGTGAAGAAAATAAGGCCGAAATGCAAGGAAGGATAAATTCTTTTGATGGTGCTTTCTAAGGTATGTTATTTACAGGTCATCTCACCATTTTCGCTATAACTTTTTTTCTGTAATGATTTAGGCCGTGAAATTTCTATGCCATTGAGAAAAATTATCCAAGTATCTATGGTAAAAAATTTAGCTTGTGGTTCATTGTATTTTTTTAGTTACACTCCGTGGAAAATAGGGTTTGTGGCTAGTCCTGAAACAAGTCAAAAACAAGTGTTTCGGGTAAAAACATCATAACTTATTCATAACATATCCAAATTCAGTGAAACCAAATGTGTTAGTTAGGGTACAGTCTTTAGTATTATGTGTAACAGTTTCATATCACTTCAACAAATATTTCGTGCAAGGATCGCTCTACAAGGTCGTTCTCTAGAATAAGCCATAATTCAACAAGGTATGAAATTTTTTCTATAACTCTTTTTCTGAGAGGTTCCAAGTAGTGAAACCTAGAATAATTGCATAAAACACATCGAAGAACATTGTGTATTAGTTTCATATCTTTATACATTATAGGAACAAAGTTATGATTACTTTAAGTTAGGGTTGTTGACTAATCCAAAACTAGGCATGTGAGACTAAAGAAAAGTTTAATGAAAATGCTAGTATCTTGTTGTTGAATATAAGGAAAGTTTGCAGGAATGTGATCATATACACTAGGTCTATTACAGAGCTACAAATCAGATTTGGATGATGAAATTGATGAGGGATTTTGGTTGAGGTACATGTTGAGTACATGGTTGAGACAAGTAGTTGATGAGTTGGCACATACAT
>SNQJ01S0069527.1:40054-54500 GCA_010110895.2 Picea sitchensis | reverse complement strand
GCAGTTATTGGATGATAATGCTTCATTGATATAACACTTGGATTATATGGTTAAAAAGGATTAAATTGCTCTATTACTGATTCACCCCCCCTCTCAGTAATCCAACATATCGATCATAGAAAATAGATGAGGGTCAAGCCCCAAGTGATGGGAAAATACTATATGATTTGTAAATCTACTTTGGATAGCGAGTCTTCACAACCTAGGAACTACGACATGATAATCAGAGGTGCACTCTAACATTGATATAATATCCTTTCATGAGTGATCCAAAATGGATCTAGGAAGGCCTAAAAATCAAATTTCTCGAAATCGAATGAAACCAATTCCATTGCGCCGAGCTCGTCGCGTCGATTATGACCATATATATTTTTCCAAAAGTGGACACCATATGAGAAAGTTATCACGTTCTGATCAATTTTCCAAATAGGCAAAAAAAGACAAAGTCAATAGGTCAAAGTCAACGTTGACATCAGTGGTATGACATGATGATGTCAGTAGGATGTCATGCTGATGTCAGTATGACTTGTGGCAACATGAGGAGGTGACACATGTCACTCTTTTTTGGCATTTTTAGGGGTTGATGTGGACCAATCTAAAATTGACACGTGGCACTGTACAGACACAACACGTGGTTGTACAAAATGCTGAAGTGGCCCAATGACAGTCTGACA
The DNA here is from genome assembly GCA_010110895.2 of Picea sitchensis. Classification (NCBI taxonomy): domain Eukaryota; kingdom Viridiplantae; phylum Streptophyta; class Pinopsida; order Pinales; family Pinaceae; genus Picea; species Picea sitchensis. Next base: position 53,826 of record SNQJ01S0069527.1, on the reverse strand, counting down.
CATGGCAGTATGGATGACAGGTGGCAGTATGGATGTTGACGTGGCAATTGACTGGGTAGGTGATGTGGAAGTACATATGCTGACATGGTAGTATGGATGCTAATGTGGCAGCTGACTGGGGAAGTGACGTGGCAATATGGATGCTGACATGGAAGGGTGACGTGGAAACTGACTGTGCATGATGACTGTGCACTGACTGGAATGTATGGACCAATCCAGAGGTGACACATGGCACAATCACAGGTGCCACATGGCACCACAAATTTGGCCAATAAAGGTTGGGTCAAAAATTTGTTACCTCCGACGGTTTGAACCTCCGACCTCCTCCATAGCCTAAGAATTTGAAACAAGCGCCAACCGACCGACCTACACATATTTCTTGTTATTCCATATGGCATATTATTGTTAAAATTTGCAGTTGGCGTGAGATGGGGGATAAGCCCTGGTCGGTGGGGGGCTAGCCCGACCGACCAGGAGCTAGGCCAGGAGTGGAGCACAGGGTTGTTTGGAGTGGTGCCTGGACACATGGACACGAACACAGGACTAAGGGCCAAGAAACAAGGGGCTTTGACCGGGGGTATGGGTTAAGCACCAAACCTAAGAACATATGGAAACATCCCATTTGACCAAGAGCCCAATGCAAAGGAGCTAGCGCATGTATTTTCCATTTTTGGGTTTTTAACTATATTGTTTGGTTTTTTGTGGATTATTATGCTGATTTTGGAGGATTTTGCCCATTTTTGGGGGATCTGGAGCTTGATTTGAGGCTAGATATTGGGAGGAAGTTGGGATAGGATCCCCAACCAAAATCCTATATAAACCAAGCATTTTTGGGAGTTCAAAACAAGAGAAATGTTGAAGAATTCATGAAGCCTAAGCCAATTTTATGCAGGGAAGCCATTGAGGAAGCGAACTTTGGAGGCCATTTTCGGCAGCTATGCTCAACATTTTTTCATTTCCGTTAGTTGTGTTGTATTCTTGATGTTGATCAGAACACAACCAGAGCCATTTGTAATACTTTTGAGATGCTTCTGATGTAATTTTGCAGCATTGAAGATTAATAAGAAAGCCTCCCCCACTGAGATAAAGGTCTGGAGACATAGGAAACCTTGCTGAATTCAATTATCAATATTGTTGTTATGGTTTGTTTTTCCTTATGTTTACTTTTTGATCTGAATTATTTATGATGGCTGCAATATTATTTCATTAAGATATTCTTCTTTCTTAATTCCTGAGTGGTTATTTAACACATGCTTAACAATCAACCAAGTATTTTAAACATCATTTTCGGATCAAGTGGTATGAGAGCAGGTTGACAGTTGGTTGTTTGAGTTTGCATGATTACCAGGGAAAAGTTAATTCGTGGTGAAGGAGAGCTTGTAGAAGGAAATCCATAGATTTGATCAAGAAAGAGGGAATCTCAAAGTGAGAAGATGGAATTTGAAGAAGGAATGTCTTAGAATGAGATAGAGTTTCGAAAGACATTCTTCGCCATGTATGAGATGGTAAAGGTCTTATGATTAATTGGAACGAAAGAGGCCTTTTCAAGGGGAATCTTCAAAACAAGACAAAAGTGAAGAAGGAGAGTATCCTCCTCCTTCACCTCCTTCATCTCCATCATCTTCTTCTTCTTCAAGTACAAGTGCAACTTCTACCACAAGAAAACATTCCCATTACATAAAAATGATATGCCATTACCCATGTATGATGGGGAAGTCAATGCTGAGAGGCTTGATAATTGGGTCAGACATATGGAAGTTGTTGGACACACTGACTACACTGAGAGGGGGGNCCCTTCACAAAACTCCTTAGTTAACAATCACCATTAACTCACTATTTATTGTTGTCATTTATAATCACTCAAATGTGAACATATATCAACAACATATCATCAATAAATCATCACCACAAGGAACAAAAAGAGCACAAGATGTATGTACAATTTTCTTTTTATTACGGACTACAATCCTTGGGTTATCAACAACAACTGAATAGAGTACAACTCTACAAGAGAACCAACTCTATAATGAAAGAATCAACTTACACCCTTAACACCAACTGAGATGAGGCAACAATCCTCAACATATATCAATCTTTCAATAGGTACGCGACCTGTCAGTAGTGCAACATGCATATGTACGCGCCCTACTAGTAGTAAAACTCACATATGTACGCGACCAATTTGTACTACAACCTGCGTATCACATATGAGTTACTTAGGGTTTTCTCTTCAAGATCAACTTAGATCCTATGCAACCTTCAAATACATTCTCTTTTGTCTTTCACTGTCCAATATTACTCATAACCAATCACAACACATCCAAGCTCTCCAACAACTTACTCATGCTCCTCAACCATACAATATGAATGCTACTCAATCATGTATAATCAATCAACAGACTATAACAATCATATCAATATTGAATCATAAGAGTGTTGTTCACTCCATCAACCAACACAAACCACATCACAACAACCATACCAAGAATGCCTTAAGTGTTCACTACACAACAAGAAAGAGTATCCATCAAGACAACAATGTAGCCATACTAGAGTTTCTATGGAATATATGAGCCCATATAATGTAGATATGGAACTTGCTTTAGTCTTCAAGAGCCTGACACCAGCTCACACACAAGTCTTCATGACTTCACCCAGTGTACATGCTCTGTCCTCATTCAGCCCATGTATGTATGCGCCATGGCTGTCTACAACCCGCGTATACCTCAGAAACTAGGGTTTCTAAACTTCCGAGATTTTTTCTGTCATTATCTCAGACTTACTGAAACTTTGATGTGTCCATGAGATCCTCTAGATATCTTCTCTCTCAGAATATATATTCAATATATGCTCTAGATATTCATTTTACAAGAGACCCTTTACTCTCTTCCTTAGAAGCATCTTCTAGATCACTTCCTTAGAAGCATCTTCTAGGTCACTTGGCCCACATAGCCACTTTGTCCACATAGTCACTTATGTTCATCTTTGCTCGATTTTCCACTTGTCCATATATCTAATAGCCACTTGACCACTTAACCCTCTTTCCTTATTTTAGGGTTAACCTTTTCATAACTACTTTCCATAAATATAAAGTTCTCCATTTATTTGATTTATTAAAATAATATTCCTTGACTTTGTCACTTTACTTTATTATTTAAATAATCACTTCTCTTTATTTAAATCATATCTTCTTTGTAGTAATTTTGACTTATTTGACCTGTTGGGGCTTCAAGCCATCATATGAGGGTCCTCCAACTTCGTAGGGCCATAACTCTCAAACCATGAGGAGTTATGTGACATTCCACATACCACTGGAAATGGTATGACAAGCACTATCCATCGAGGATATTTCCACTGACAAATTAACTGGTCTTCATCTCATTATTCCACATATAAGCATGGGTTATCCAACCATACTTCTTGGATAACTCAACCGTAAAGCGTCTTCCCGTGAGAGATTTCACCATAAGGGGACCATTTTGGAGTTCATCTATTTGTACTTCTTATCATCCATGATAATATAATAGTGAGTCATCTATGCATAATATATCAAAGAATCCATATCGATATATCTTCATCTTTGCAATATATCAATGGAAACTCATTGATCCATATTCATATTTGCATTATATATCAATGACAACTCATTGATCCATCTTCATCTTTTCATCATGTATCAATGACAACTCATTGATCCATCTTCATCTATGCATCATATCAATGACAAGTCATTGATCCATCTTCATCTATGCATTCACATCAAGGATAGTATGATATGAAATGACATTGTTCATTTGACATCAATCATAAATCAATCAATCCCTTGACATCAATCAATCACATGACATGAATCCTTTGACATCAATTAATTAAACCTTTGGCATCAATGACAACATGATCCAACAATCTCCCTCTTTAGCATCAATGGAAATACCAACATTGATGCCAACACGAATCATTGATGCCAACATGTAGACAAGGCATGCTCTACATCAATAGTCATCAATCACATCAATGTGACTATCTCTCCCCATTTGAAATCAATGGCAAAGGGTAGTTCTCTTCTTGGGTCTGCTCCCCATGCTTGAACTCTCCTTGAGACTGCCCCCCCTGCCTGAATGCCTTTGATCTTCCTCTGAATAATATCTCCCCTTTTGAACAAGGGATATCACTCTGATGTAATGATGAATATATATCGCTCATGCTCCCCCTGTGACTAACGCCCCTCCTGAAAATATGACTCTGTGCTCTTTCTTCAAATATAGGGCTATTTTACCAAGTATGCATCTGATAAATATCTCCTCCTAGAATCATGGGGTGAAGAATGACTACCCCTATGGGTATGTCTCCCCCTATCTTCACTGCAATATGAAAAATAGTCTACCACTACAATATGCTACTCCTTAACCGGAACATAGATCAACCGCTCTTAAATTGACGATCCTTGGACCTGTCCATGCATCAACCCATGCCATACCATACATCATGAAGCAAAATATATGTCAACAATAAAACATCAACCAAGTACATCATGTACCAAATTGTGTTCCAACCATGCACAACACCCATGTACATCAACCATGTACATCAACACCATACAATGTGCCATAAGATATCATCAATGGTGTGTATCAACCATATCCCTCCACCAACATGCCAACCATGTGCATCTACCAATATTCCAACCATGTGTATCTATCAACATTCAAAACAAGTTTCATATCACTCATGATATGTCTTCACCATGAACCAAGTATCAAAATCATGTATCTCAATCAATCAAGTGTCTCAACTATATCATTCAATACATCATGTACCAAGGTATGTGCTAATCAAGTAATACCAATGATGTACTTTTAGTCAAGTACTATCATCCAAACATATATCATCTATGAGTGTACTAAACATGTACATCAACATGTGTCACTACTTGTACCAAGAAAGTATGTCAACCATGCACCAATACCACAACGAGATGAATCCTCATATTACATGTATGCCAAATCCACCATTAAACATGTTCCAATCAAACTGCTAGTGGGTGCCTCTACCAATGTACTAGAAGTGTACTAATCATGCACCAACTATAGATCAGACTCATCAATGATGTACAACATTATCACCTCATAAACTCACAAACTACATGTTCCAAAATGTAGTCCAACCAAATGCCAAATGCATGCATCAAGATATCCATCAAATATGATTCTAATAATACATCATAAGATATATCAATGAAACTCAAATATGTATCAACCATGTACCCCAACTGATCAACCTCAATCCTCCATTCACTACAACAAATATTAGACATCCAACAATATATGTACTAGTAGTGTGCTTCAATAGATCAATGACATATCTAGCTAGCACCATCAAGATATATCACATAACCAAGGTACCATAAATTCACTGTCATAACCAACATTGTTCTTCAACATAAGATGCCTCAATCCATACTCATGGGTTAGTGCCATGCATCTAAGATAGCCTTTCATTATATATCATCACTATACATAATCCAATATGTAATCATGAAAACCTACAACAAATAATGTCAGAACCTGCAACAAACCATGTTTGACCCTGCAACATAGAGTTATACCATCACATCAAGTTGCAACCCATGTGCATAGCCTTTTTGCCAAGGCTTTATCACATATACGCGACATGCTGCACAGACAACTTGCGTATGTATGCGACCTATTCAAGGTCAGCCTATGTATGTACGCGACTGTTACCACTGTCACCCGCGTATGCTTCAGTAGATGACACACTTGAGCTTCTCGTAAGGCTTCCATTCTACTATGGTTGTTCAGTCTTCTTCACCCACTTCTGAAGGTGTCCCTGCTTCTCAGAACTTGAGCTCGGAGCTTTCATATTTTCAAATATGTCTCCCTTCCTTACCTCATTCCTTCTTCTAGTCATGCTATATGAAGTCCTCATCATGGAATTTCTTCTTGTGTTCCAACAATATTGGGATTTGTGGCCAAATCCACTATAGCTGTAGCATCTCATGTTGTGACAGTGAACAACAATGTGTCCTACTTGATCACATCTCCAACATCTTATGGTGTTATGAAATCTTCCATTATTTCTCCTTGCATAAGATCTGCATTCCAAAGCTTTGTGACCATATTCATTACATGAATAACATTGACCATGAAAAACACTTTCATGGTACCCTTTGATTTGGTGTCCATCCCTTTTGAGGTGTAAAGGTGGATTCTTGATGTCTTCCTTGCTTTTGTCTTTTGAAATTTTCCTTGCCTTATGTATATGGTTGACTTGCAACATTGTTTCCATCTTTTGAGAGTAAGAGACTTACCTCATGCTTCTTTGAGGTGCTTGCTTGTAACATGTGTAGCTTCTTTCTCTTTGAGGTGCTTGCTTCAACATGTGTAGCTTCTTTCTTGTATCCAAGACCTGATTTATCATTTGGTGATCTTTGACTTTCCAAGATCTCATTTAAGATTTGTGATCTATTCAAGAATTTGTTTGACTTCTCTACTTTCTTTCTAAGATCAACAACTTCAACTTCTAACTTATGAAACAACTCTTCCTTTTCATTTACTTGATTCTTCAATAGTTCCTCTACCCTTTTGGATTCTTCAATTTGGGTCTTGAGATGGACAATAATTTCAAGACGTTTGCTTGTTTCATCATCTACCTTCTTATCTTCTTTTTCATTCTTCAGTCTTGTGATATCTTCTTCCTTTTCTTCTAATTGAGTCTTATTACTCTCTTATTTTTCTTTGTGTATTTACTTTAACTTCAAGATGTGCCTTTGACTCTTCTTAATAAACTTTTTAGTGTTATCCGAAAGATAGCTATAGTCTATATAATAATGGTCATTTATGTATTCATATAGACCCCTTTCAACTTTCTCTTTAAGCTCTGACAATTTTTCTTCTACTTCTTCCATGGGATAACAGTCAAATGATTCTATACAAACTATTTCTAGATTTTCTTCTTCACTTGTAGAGAAATATTCAACATCATCACATTTTGAATTATTGCAATCAAGGGTTTGTGAAGATTCTTTACCTTCATTTGAAATGTATTCAAGATCTTCCTTTTTTCCAACATCATCACATGATTCTTTGCCTTCATTTGAAATGTCTTCAAGATCTTCTTGTTTGCCAACATCATCACATTTAGAAATAATGCAATTAAGAAATTTTGGAGATTCTTTACCTTCATTGATCTTGATGGATTTGTCTTCAATATCTTCCTTCTTGCTTTGGTATGTCTCCTCTAGCTTTAACCATAGATCCTTGGGGGAAGTGCATTGTCCCATGCTCTCTTTGATATGGCTTGAGAGTCCACTAAGGATGGTCTTGAGAGCCAATGCATCATTCTTCTTTCCTTCCCTTTGAGTTGCAAACTTTGACTTGTTCTTTAATGAAATTGATCCACCAATGTCTGCCTTCCAAATACTCGCTCCCATTTCCTTTAGATACACTATCATCTCTATTATCCAAGTGGAATAGTTTTCCTCATCAATGATTGGAACTTAATCATCCATTTGTGTGTCCATATATCTCCTCCAAGATTTTTAGGGATTATAGTGAAGGCCTTCTCTGATACCAATTGTTGGACACATTGAATACACTGAGAGGAGAGGGGGGGGTGAACAATGTAGGGATCGTTTTACAAAACTTCCCCTTCACAAAACTCCTTAGTTAAGAAACACCATTAACTCATTATTTATTTCTGTCATTTATAACAAGTTACATGTGAACATATATCAACAACATATCATCAATAAATCATCACCACAAGGAACACAAAGAACACAAGATGTATGTACAATTTTCTTTTTATTACGGACTACAATCCTTGGGTTATTAGCAACAACTGAATAGAGTACAACTCTACAAGAACACCAAATATATAATGCAAGACTCATCTTACACCCTCAGCACCAAATGAGATGAGGCAACAATCCTCAACATATATCAATCTGTCAACATGTACGCGACTTGTCGGTAGTGCAACACATGTATGTATGCACCCTACCAGTAGTACAGTTCACGTATGTACGTGGCCAGTCTGTACTACATCTTGTGTATCACATCTGAGTTACTTAGGGTTTTCTCTTCAATATCAACTTAGATCCTATGCAACCTTCAATCACATTCTCTTATGTATTTCATTGTCCAGTCTAACTCATAACCAATCACAACACATCCAAGCTATCCAACAACTTACTCATGCTTCTCAACCATACAATATGAATGCTACTCAATCATGTATAAGAAATCAACACACTATAACAATCATATCAGTACTGAATCATAAGAGCACTTCTCATTCCATCAACCAACACAAACCACATCACAATAGCCATACCAAGAATGCCTTAAGAATTCACTACACAACAAGAAAGAGTATCCATCAAGACAACAATGTAGCCATACCAGAGTTTCTATGGAAGATCTGAGCCCATAGAATGCAGATATGGAACTTGCTTCAGTATTCAAGAGCCCGACACTAGCTCACACACAAGTCTTCATGACTTCATCAACTGTACGCACTCTGTCCTCATTCAGCCCGCATATGTACGTGCCCTGGCTCACTACAGGCCGTGTATACCTCAGAAACTAGGGTTTCTGAACTTTCAAGATTTTTTCCGTCATGATCTCAGACTTACTGAAAATTTTATGCGTGCATGAGATCCTCCAAACTCTCAGAATAGATCTTGAATATATTCTCTAGAGATTCATTTTACAAGAGACCCCTTGCCTCTCCAAGTAGCTTCCTTAGAAACATCTTCTAGGTCACTTCCTTAGAAGCATCTTCTAGGTCAATTGGACCACATAACCACTTTGTCCACATAGTCACTTATGTTCAACTTTGCCCAATTTTCCACTTGTCCATATATCCAATAGCCACTTGACCACTTAACCCTCTTTCCTTATTTTAGGGTTAACCTTTTCATAACTACTTTCCATAAATATAAAGTTATCCATTTATTTGATTTATTAAAATAATCTTCCATGAATTTGTCACTTTACTTTATTATTTAAATAATCACTTCTCTTTATTTAAATAATATCTTCTTTGTAGGCCTTTTGACTTCTTTGATCTTTTGGGGATTCAAGCCATCATATGAAGATCCTCCAACTTCGTAGAGCCATAACTCTCAAACCATGAGGAGTTATGTGACATTCCACATACCACCGGAAATGGTATGACAAACACTATCCATCTAGGATAGTTCCACTGACAAATTCACTGATATTCATCTTATTATTCCACATATAAGCATGGTTTCTCCAACCATACTTCTTGGATAACTCAACCGTAAAGCGTATTCCCGTGAGGGCTTTCACCATAAGGGGACCACTTTGGAGTTCATCCATTTGTACTTCTTATCAACCATGATAATATAATAATGAGTAATCTATGCATCATATGTAAAGAAGCCATATCGATCCATCTTTGCCATATCGATCTATCTTCATCTTTGCATCATATCAATGAAAAATCATTGATCCATATTCATCTTTACATCATGTATCAATGACAACTCATTGATCCATCTTCATCTTTGCATCATGTATCAATGGCAATTCATTGATCCATATTCATCTATGCATAATATCAATGACAACTCATTGATCCATCTTCATCTATACATTCACATCAAGGACAATATGCTATGACAATACATTGTTCATTTGACATCAATCATCCATCAATCAATCCCTTGACATCAATAAATCACTTGACATCGATCCTTTGACATCAATCAATCACTTGACATCAATCCTTTGACATCAATTAATTAAACCTTTGGCATCAATGAAAACATGATCCAACAAAATTTTATTGTAGTGTGCAACAAATCAAAGATGAGGCAACCCAAATCAAATTAACATCGCTTCGTCTTGCATGAACAACACTCATTTAGTGGCAGATTAAGTTGCAACATGTTACGCAACAAGTTGGTAATATATTTCCATCATGGAAAGATTTTGTTTTTGCACTTAGAAAGGAGTTTTATCCTTTGGGTTATAAGGAAAAGGCTTTAATTGAATGGAAAATTCTTAAACTAAGAAAAGGACAAATGGTGCAAGAATACATGGATGAATTTCATAAGATGGAATTAATGTTAAATATCCCATTACATACACAAGAAACTCTTATAAAGTATATAGGAGGTTTACTTGCATATATTCGTAACATTGTATTTATGTTTGGACCTACTAATATTGATGAGGTTTCAGTTAAAGAAATGTATATTGAAGCAGGGAAAACAAGAGTTGGTGTATCAGGGGAATCATCTTCAAGGAAAGAAGAAAAACGAAAGGGGAATGGAAAGAAATCAAGTTCAACGACCGTGAAGGAAGGGAAGCTCTCTTACACGCATTGCAAGAAAGAAGGGCATGATGATGACCATTGTTGGCAATTGCATCCAGAGAAGAGAACAAAGTGGTTCAAAGAGAGGAAAGGGAGGCAACCAATTGAAACAACAACATGGACAACATACTTGGGGTATGATTCAGGTGATGAGACTAAGATCACAACAATTGGTTTGACAGGTAAAATTGGTGATGGATATGATTCTAGAAGTAAATTGTTTCACATAAGGGTTATAATGAAACATACTAAGATCGACACATTAATAGATAGTGGATCTCAATCTAACTTAATTTCTAAAGAAGTAGTTAAGAAATTGGGATTAAAAACCAAGATACATCATAAGCCTTACTCACTTAAATGGATAAGCAACAATCATAAATTACACATAACGTCAAAGCAATGCACTTTAAGATTTGCAATTTCATCAAAGTTTGTGGATGAGGTAACATGTGATGTGGTGCCACTAGAAACATGTGGAATGGTCTTAGGCAACCCTTATTTGTATGATCGCAAATAAATATTGTATAGGGAACATAATCAATATCACTTAAATAAATAAGGAAATGAATATGTTGTACATGTTCATCACTTAAAATCAAAACAATATCTTCAAACAATGGAACAATTAAGGAAGGTAGCTTTCGCAAGAAACACACCTATAATTGTGCTAAGTAAAGCAACTGATCTTAAGCATGAACATGAGATGGTTGTAGAATGGAAATTCAATCATACTTTGCTTCAAAATAAGCTAATGTTGTGCAAACACATCAAACATATTAGTTTATTTGCAGTCATATTTATGATGTTATCGCTGCTAATGTTTTTAACATGGATGGTAGTGGATTCAGTAAGATGTGAACAAGTTCAAGTGGATAACAATATGATTTCAATTTTCATGGTTGTTTTTCAATTGATTATGATGCGACAGGTGCATAGGAAAATTTTTAAAGACAAAGGACAAATGGGGTGGCCTGTCCCGCACTTGATGACTGGTTAATACCCTTTTGGAGGACCAAAAGGTCTTAGTGGGGAGGCATGATCCAAAATGGATCCAGGAAGGCCTAAAAATAAAAGTTATCAGAATCATATGAAACCAACGCCATTGTTTCAGACTCGTCGCGACGATTCCGACCATATATTTTTTTTCCAAAAATGGACACCGTATGCGAAAGTTATCGTGTTCTGATAGATTTCCCAAACAGGTAAAAAAAAGTCAAAGTCAATAGGTCAAAGTCAATGATGACAACAACAGTATGACATGATGACATCAACAGTACATCATGATGATGTCAATATTACTTCATGTTGACATCAACATGACATGTGGAAGCACGAGGAGGTGACATGTGTCACTCATTTTTGGCATTTTCAGGGCTTGATGTGGACCAATAAAAAATTGACACGTGGCACTGTACGAACACGACACATGGTTGTACGAAATGATGAAGTGGCCCAATGACAGTATGACATGTGGCAATATGAATGACAGGTGACAGTACATATGCTAACGTACTAGTATGGATGCTGACGTAGCAGCCGACTGGGTAGGTGACGTGGCAGTATAGATGTTGATGTGGCAGGGTGACGTGGAAACTAACTAGGAAGATGACTATGCGCTGTCTTGAATGTATGGGCCAATCCAGAGGTGACATGTGGAACAGTCACAGGGTGCCACATGGCACCCCAGATTTGGCCAATAAAGGCTAGGTCAAAAATTTGTTACCTCCGACAGTTTGAACCTTTGACCTCCTCCATAGCCCAAGACTTCGAAACAAGCGCAAACCGCTCGACCTACACATATTTCTTGTTAAGTCATATGGAATATTATTATTAAAATTTGTAGTTGGTAGCAGATGGGGGATAAGCCCTGGTTGGTGGGGGGATAGCCCGATTGACCAGGAGCTAGGCTAGGAGTGGAGCGCGGGGTTGTTTGGAGTGGCACCTGGACACATGGCCTGTAACACACCCACTACGGCATAATAAATATTTCTCCTTTTCTCGAGGGACAGAATCCCTGAAGTCCTACGGGGTCTTAGCGCAGGATAGCTCTTCCCTTTTCCACCTCCATGTGATCGTCGGTTATGACCACCGACCAAACAACTAGGTTCCTTTTCACATTTCGCGACTCAGCGATATAAGCGAGTCGAGTCTTTCGACTCTACAAACCCCAAAAGGGCTGGCGAGTGACAAGCTCCCCACTTGGGTCTTGTCCACGTGACCCTGTTCCATGACCACGCGCTAGATCGACAAAGCACTTACTGGCTTTTCGCGATTCGGGGAATCGCGATGCGATGTCTCTTCCTCTCCCTTTCGAATCCCCAAAACTCTGTAATCTACGAAGTTCCCCTCCAAAGGGAGATCAACGACTATAATCCTCCCCCGATCCGACGATCCTGGCCGTATCGAGATTTTGAAAATCGAGAGTTCGAAATGCAAGAGAGTCAAGTCTTTCGACTCTTCAAACCTTGAAACCCGATACTCGAGTTCTTGTGTGAGATCCAACAACTCTCGATGTCTTGGATCCAACGGTTCAGATATTTTCGAAGTTTCATGAACCGGGAGTTCCCGATGCAATGACTCCAAAACTCTTGTCACTCCAATCCCTGAATCTTGATATGGGTATTCATGTAGGAGATCAATGATCCTCGAGGATTTAGATCCAACGGTCCACGGGATTTCGAAGCTTTCCCCGAAATCTGACCTCTCACCACGCGTCTCCTCCGATGGATGATCTAGATCCTTTTGGGACTCCTCCTTTCTGCCACAGAGCGCATCGGGGTTTTGAGTATCGGGATTTCGCGACTTGGGAAGACAAGGGTTCTTGCCCTTTGGTTTCCCGGGCGCCGAAACGCTAAAATTCCAACCGACAACCATGTGTCCCTCCAATGGACGGCTACGACCTTTACCCATGATCAACCGTTATGATCTTTTCTAATGATCAACGGTGATGTTCAAATCCCGGATTTCTCAAACTTTTTCACACTTAAAACTATTTCGGGGTTTCAGTTATTGGGATTTTGTGACTCGCGACGACCAGGGTTCTTTCCCTTTGATTCCCCGAGTGTCGAAACACCGAAATGCTTACCGACCGCCACGTGCCCTTATAAAAGAACGGTCCAGATACTCCCATGGACCTTGGGGATATACGGTCCCGATTTCTTCACTAATCACGAAGATAAAAGAAAAGGGTTGAGGCATTTAACGCCCTCGTTTCTTCCTCCAATCTAACGGTCACGACTGACCTTAGACCTTCTGACAGGATCTCGTCCGTCAATCGACGCTTATCCACACGCTGCCATTTCGAGATTTCTATTAAGCCCTAATATTGGCTCATTACCCCTTAATTGGGGCATATTATATTAGTAATGCTATTTTATTTATGTCGTCTTTAGGCCATTAGT
>SNQJ01S0069527.1:19033-38963 GCA_010110895.2 Picea sitchensis | reverse complement strand
TTCTTCCATTTCTAGCATTTTATTTCTGTTCTGCATACTTTTTATATCTGGTATATTACAAGTGGTATCAGAGCACTTTCCTTGGCAGAAATTGTGGGTTAATTTTTATTTTTTTTTTATTTTTTTTTTAGGGTAGAGACGTATTCCGATGTCTTTAAGCCACAAAGATATTTCGTTACGTTCATAAACCCACGGTTGATGGATTCATACACATAGGAAATACAAGTGGTACTTAAGCGCACATCTGTTGGCCACCCTTGTAACCCCTATTGGTACCCCTTCGAGTGGTAGCGCATTAGACAACACTTGTGTATGGATTGGCCTAGATTACCTGAAGCCCTCTTTAGATAAACCGATCGGTTGCCTGACTAATATAGTGCCACCGAGAACAACACTCTGGAAGTTACTCTCTAGTACCTGGGTAGTCGGGTAGTACGGCTAAGGGTACATTCTATCCTCCTTAGTTAGTGCCCTGAGATATTGGGCCGAGTACTACTGTTGGACCCCGCACATATATCAGAGAGCTATAGCACAAGGCAAACCCTTGTCTGTAGAACCCTTGAATACCTAACCCTTGGGGATAGAAATATTAAAAAAATAAAACAAACAAGATCTCTTGCCGCAAAACTGTGTTCGGGTTGCCAAATAACTACACATTTCTTCCTGGTTAAGAATTTGGGCATTTCATTACTGCAGTATTCTTCAGACCAGAGTATAACTCTGTAGGTATTAAAAAAAAAGTATGGAAATTTTTGCACCATTATTTGAGACTTATTCCATTGGATTCATCTCTTCGCCCTTATCACATTCATACATATCATTTTTCATCAAAATTTTTTACCCCACCCGCCCCATTTCAGTTTCCTCATCATCATGGACCATACCCGTAGCCAAGACCTTGAAGCTCGCTTCAATAACTTGCAATCTAATTTCACCGAGACCCAACAAGAAGTGAAACAACTCAGTGCCAATGTTGCCACCCTCAATACATCCATGCAGTCCTCAATGGAGGAAATCAAACAAGACTTGACTACCCAGCTTGAATTTGTCGTTTTAATGCTCTGCACCAAGATGCATATCCCTACAGATAACCCTTTATCTGACCCACCTTCAGATACTAAAGCTGAACATTCCTCTAACTTTCAGCACCATCACTTTCAATGTGACCTATGCCTTCCACGGGTGGATGTGACTAAATTTGATGGCTCAGATCCCACTGGTTGGGTAACCCAAATGGAACATTATTTCTCTTTATACGACATTACAAATGACTTGGATAAACTCCAGTATGGTGTTCTCCATCTAGATCAAGAACATTGGAAATGGTGGCAATGGAGAAAAACTTCTCGTAAAGGGTATAATGCTTGGACACAATTTGTGGTAGAGATTTATGAACGCTTTGGCACTGACACCAACCATTTGGGCCATTTGACAAAGTTGAAACAATCAGAAACAGTGGAAGACTTTATAGATGCTTTTGAGCGACTGGCTTTTCGGGAAAAGGGCATATCTGATGCCTTTTTCCGAGAGTGTTTTATCAGTGGCCTCAAGGATGAGATTTAGGCCCATGTCCTCATGGATCGGCCTCAAATTTGGGTGGAGGCTACTAAAATAGCTAAATAATCACAACATGTTGTATCTTCTCAAAACCGGAAACCCTCCTTTATCCCTCGCACTAAACTAGTAAATCCCACTACTCCCTCCGCTCCACTAAAGATCCAAAAATTGAATAGGGCTGAAATGGCTGAACACCAACTCAAAGGCCTTTGTTATAATTGTGATGACAAATATTTCCCGGGCCACAAGTGTAAGGAACAAAATATTTTTATGGCCATCTCAGAGGATATTTCGGAAGAGGATGTTGAAACTCCCCTTGTGTTTGAGTCACCTGAAACCACTGACATAACCCCTCCATTAGATCCTCTCAAAGTAGAACCGGTCATTTCCCTAAATGCTCTCACTAGCTTCTTTTCTCCCCAAACCCTCAAGCTCATTGGTTACATCAATCATATGAAGGTCATCATTTTGGTTGATAGTGGAAGCACCCATAATTATATTCATTGTTGCATTTCCCAAGAAACTCATTGCTACATCCATGCCATCAATAATTTCCAAATCATGATTGGCAATGGTGGCTCCATGAAATGTGGAGGGCGTTGTGAAAATGTGCATCTCCAAATTGGTGACTACTACCTCAAATCTCATATGTTTGCTATCGACATGGGCGGTTGTGACATTGTGTTGGGTGCAGACTGGCTAAGGACTTTGGGTCCCATTCTCATGGATTTTGAGGAATTAACCATGCAATTCGACCAGGAGGGTCAACAATATAAGTTCCAAGGCATCATCGCTAGTTCACCTTAGATCATTAGTTCCCATCGCATGGAAAAGATACTCAAAAAAGGTCATTCCAGTGTTATTGCCCAACTCCATGCCATACAAGCAACATAGACACCCTCGGTGCCGCAAGACCTCCAATCTGTCATTTCTAAACATTAAGTGGTCTTTTCCACTCCCTAGGGACTCCCTCCTTCCTGTGGTGTTCATTATCATTCCATTCCCCTTGTACCAGGAAGCCTTCCTCCCAATATCCGTCCGTATCGTCACCCCTTTTCCAAAAAAAATGAAATTTAGAAAATGGTCCAGGAACTCCTTAATGGAGGCGTTATCTTCCCTAGTATGAGCCCCTAGTCTTCTCTTGTGGTCATGGTCTCGAAGAAAGAAGGTTCTTGGCGAATGTGTCCTGACTTCCGTGCTCTCAACAAACTTACCATTAAAGAAAAATTTCCCATTCCTGTCATTGATGACCTCTTGGATGAATTGAGTGGCACCCAATTCTTTACTAAACGCGATATTCGTTTTGGCTACCACTAGATACGTATGAAAGAGGTAGACATTCCCAAGACTGCCTTTAGAACTCATGAGGGCCACTATGAGTTTTTGGTCATTCCCTTTGGCTTGTGTAATGCCCCCTCATCCTTCCAAAGCCTCATGAATCATGTCTTTCGTCCTTTTCTCCATCATTTTGTCTTAGTTTTTTTTGATGATAACCTCATCTATAGAAAACCTGGACATACCATCTTTCCCATGTGGATCGAATTCTCCATCTACTCTCTCAACACCAACTTTTCCTGAAACAATCTAAATGTTATTTTGGTGCCTCATAAGTCGAGTACTTGGGTCATCTGGTTGGAAAGGACGGCGTTAGGGTGGATCCTAAAAATATTGAAGCTATGAAAGACTGGCCTAACCCAAAGACTCTCAAAATATTGCGTGTATTTCTGGGCTTAACAAGTTATTATTGCAAGTTTGTTAAGAATTATGGAAATATTGCAGCACCTCTCACTGCACTCTTAAAAAATAACTCTTTCACTTGGATTCCAGCCACAACTCAAGATTTTCAAACCTTGAATATGGCCATGTGCACCACTCCAGTCCTGACCCTTCCTGATTTCACAAAGACCTTTGTCTTGGAATGTGATGCTTCAGGGAAAGGAATTGGTGTTGTCCTTATGCAAGAGGGTCGACCTTTGGCCTTTACCAACAAGCAACTGTCTGAAAGAAATCTGGGCAAATCAATCTATGAAAAGGAAATGTTGGCACCCTTATCTATTGGGGGAAGGCTTCCAAATTCAGATAGACCATCAAAGCCTCAAGTATTTTCTGGAACGACGCATTTCCTCCCCGAAGCAACAAAAATGGGTGACCAAGCTCTTTGGATATGATTATGAGTTCATTTACAAAAAAGGCAAAGAAAATGTGGTTGCGGATGCATTTTCTCGAAAGTATGAAGATGACATATCCCTTTTTTCTCTTTCCTTCATTGTACCAGATTGGCTCCAAGTCGTCCGCCAGGAATGGCTACACGATCCCAAAAGTTCACAGCTGATCCAAAAATTGCAGTCCAATGCTCTAGCTTCCCCAGGGTACTCTTGGCTCATGATGAGCTTCGATACAAAGGCCGTTTGTATTTAAGAAAACAATCCAAACTTAAATCCACGGTACTTTATGATCTTCATGCTACACCCATAGCTGGGCACTCCGGGTTTACCAAAACCTATGAGAGGGTCAAACGCTCTTTTTTCTGGGATGGCATGAAACAAGACATTAGTAATTTTTTAGCTGAATGTGATGTGTGTCAATGCAACAAGGGAAAAACAGTCAAATCTCCGAACACATTACAACCACTTCTGATTCCATATGCTATTTGGAGGGATATCTCTATGGATTTTATTACAGGCTTACCCAAATCGGGAAATAAATTAGTCATCATGGTGGTTGTTGATCGCCTTTCCACGTATGCTCATTTATGTGCTCTTCAACACCCATTTACAACATCCACGATGGCTCAAATTTTCATGGATCATGTCTTCAAGCTTCATGGCATGCCACATTCTATTGTTTCTGATCGCGACCCAACTTTTACCAACAATTTTTGGCAAGAACTGTTCAAGCTCCAAGGCACCCAATTGCATCTCAGCACAACTTATCATCCCCAGACTGATGGTCAAACAAAAGTTGTCAATAAGTGTTTGGAAACATATTTGAGGTGTTTTTCCTCGGAAAAGAAAAATCAGTGGGCTCAATGGTTACCCCTAGCTGAATGGTGGTACAACACTTCATACCACACAACTACACGCATGAATCCTTCTGAAGCGGTATATGGACAAAATCCACCTTCAGTTCTCTCATACTTACCTAGTGTCTCGATGGTCCATGCGATTGACCAAACACTTATAGTTCAAGAGGCTATTCTCCGTAACCTCAAAGATAATTTGGTCATGGCACAAAATCGCATGAAACAACAAGTAGATCAAGGTTGCTCTGAACGTCAATTTGCAGAAGGGGATCAGGTGTTTTTTCGACTGCAACCTTACAAGAAAAATTCCCTCAAGGCCGAGCATTGTCAGAAGCTAGCGCCGAAATTTCATGGTCCTTATACAGTTCTCAAGCGTGTGGGACAGGTGGCCTATTAGTTAGATTTTCCCAGTCATTCTAAGCTATATCCTATTTTTCATGTTTCATGCTTAAAGAAGGTGATTGGAACTAAGTGCCAAATTCAAACCAACCTTCCCAAGTTAGCTGAAGAAGGATCCATTTGGCTACAACCACAAGAAGTTTTGGACCAGCGTGAGCGTTGTCTGCATCAGAGAACCATCAAGGAAGTGTTAGTCCAGTGGAAAGATAACACTCCAACAAATGCCACTTGGGAACCAACTACCATTCTACAACAATTTCCACATCTCAAGCCTTGAGGACAAGACTATTTTTAAGGGGGTAGACATGTTAGGGTCCTAACCCGCACATAGGTAGAACAATATATTCGGATGTAATAAAGGTCAATATTAATAAGGCCTTTCAATAAAATATAATAAGTTGAATGTAAGAAGACCTAATAGAAGCTTTCACTTCTAGAAGGATTTTCCTCTAGATGCTTCTTTTGATAGACATATTTAGTATAAATAGGAGTCGAGGGTATGAGAACCCTAGCTTGGATATTATTGTAATAGAGCTTTGCTCAACTGGAGGTTTCCCCCTCGAAGAGGCCCGTGAACATTACTTTCAGAATCAAAGTATTATTTCTGTTGTTATTCATATATCATTTTAGTGCTATTGTGGTGATTGTTCTGGTTATATTGCTGTGTTTCTGCCATTTCTAGCATTTTATTTCTGTTCTTCATACTTTTTATATCTAGTATATTACATGGAGCTCGATTTGAGGCCAGATCCTGGGAGGAAGTTGGGATAAGATCCCCAACCAAAATACTATATAAACCAATCATTTTTGGGAGTTCAAAACAAGATAAATGTTGAAGAATTCATGAAGCCTAAGCCATTTTTATCCAGGGAAGCCATTGAGGAAGCGGACTTTGGAGGCCATTTCCAGGAGCTACGCTCAAAATTTTTCAATGCTTCCTGTTGTGTTGGATTCTTGAGGTCGAGGAGAACATATCCAAACCATTTTTTAATCCTTTTGAGATACTTCTGATGTAATTTTGCATCATTGAATATTAATAAGAAAGCCTCCCCGACTGAGACAAAGGCCCGAAGACGTAGGCAACCTTGCCAAAATCCGTTATCAAGATTTTTGTTATGGTTTGTTGTTCCTTATGTTTAATTTCTGATCTGAATTATTTATGATGGATGCAATATTATTTTATTAAGATATTATTCTTTCTTAATTCCTAAGTGGTAATTTAACACATGCTTAAAACTCAACCAACTCTTTTAAAGATCATTTTCAGATCAATGAGCATGTTTATTTGGCATTTGTTTTTATCTTGTCACTCTACTTTGGCTAGAGGGCATGCTAATTTTATTTTATGTTTTCCAATATGGTAATTTGTAAGGCCACAATGGTGTATTATTGTAACATCTCTAAGGCCGAACCCAATTGTAAATATAAATGCAAATGTACTTAAGCTGGTGAGCTTTCTGACATCATTTTGTATGCACCTTTCATGGCATAGTGCATGCATGTACTGCACAGTGAAATGATGAAGTGTGCACATTCCAGGATACTGCACACAACATATTAAGTGTGCACGATTGTGGTACCATCGAGACTTTGTGTATATGATATGTTTTATAGGTTGGTGAGCCAATTATTATAAGCTAGGATGCTTATGTTTTGATTAGGCTGGAGAGCCTAAATGTTAAAGGCCAGTGCCCCTGTTTTTGTACATGTCTCATAATTAATATAAAATACATTGATGCGTGTAAACCGACCACGATAAAAGAGATGGGGGACTAAACTCCACTGGTTAGGGAAAGGGAGGGGCCTAAAAAGTTAAGGAAAAGGGATAAGCTAGGGAGCTTAAGCCAAAAAGGAATATTATATTAATATTTCTTTAAATCATAAAGTATGGATAATTATTTTATCCTAAGTTCTAAATTTGGGGACAAGTGGGACAAAGTAGCTCCCAACATGACAAGTGTCAAGTTGGGGACATGCATACATATGGTTGGGACTTAGTTCATTTCAATCATTCTTCCCATGATTCCTTCCATCATTCAGTCATCCAGTCAATCATCCATGAGCATTCAGACACCCATTGAGCTATCCTTTGTATCTTCATGACTGTACTTGAACCCGTATCCATAGCCATTTTTGTGTTGGTGTATCTGGTTAGCTTGGGAGTTGGAATGAAGAAGCGAGTTTTCAGGCCCATGGGATATTGAAGAGGCGGGTTATCAGGCCCATGAGAAATTCTCTGGGTGAGAGAATTGTTGGGGATTGATTTTCTGAAGGTGCTGAACTGCAACTACAGTGCTCTGAGACTTCTTGTCCGGTCTGTTGCTGAAGCTCGAAAAGGAAGTGGGGCAATCGAAGGACTGTTGAGCACATAAGGGGCACACTTCCTGGGTGGGAAATGCATGTGGGGAATGAGGGACTATAGGTTGTTAGTTTGAGTTTGCACCTGAGATAGAGTATTTCCTGTTGACCATGAGCCTTTAGCCTAGATAGGAATCCTTTTACCCGGGTGGAGTTTAGTCCCATCTCGGGGGTGACTCACTGTTGAGATTGACGAACAATGTGGTCTAAGGCTGGGTGGTTCGTGGAAGGTCTGCACACAGTTGGTGACATTCTTGCCAAGATAAGTGCCAATTGTGTGATAAATTTACATGCTGCATTTTTATTTACGTGCTTATTTTTATGGGTTATCATATGTGCAGTTATAACTGTGTTTATTTTTATGGGTATTTTATGTATATGCTGCATGTATATGTTTACTATTATTTCAGTGTGAATCCGTGTATTTACAGATGTATTTGTATGTATACGTTTTATATATAAAGCTTCTGCAAGAGTTCTATGTGCATATAATTTATGTGGCATAGCTCAGTTGGATGCTAGGTATGTTATAGTATGTTCCGCAGAGAGAGCAGTAAGAGTTCTCTGGCATAGTGTGGCCCGACATGGATGGCCGGGGACGTCACAACATGGTATCAAAGCTTCAGTTTTCAACACTGAGACTGGATGGGCCGAGAAATTTGAGTTGAAGAGAAATGTCACAGAGGATTTATTTCGAAGTGGCCAAATTTTGAGTTGTCGAGCGTCCATGGTAAATAGTAACAATAATTGTGTGGAATTGGGAAAAGCCCCAATATATGTTGTTAAATTCATAAAAAAATTGAGAAATTCGAACAAGTGGTGAGATATTACTGGTTTAATATCTGTTCTAGCAAATTCAGACCTGGAATTAGTCGAATTTGAAGTCACAGTGAAGCCATGATAGTTGGAGCGAGTTTTACAATTAAAATTCTCAATTCGTGAATTGAGTTTGGGAAAATTCCGTTCCATAAATGTCAACCCACAACGATTTGTTGTTTCTTAGGTTGAATTGGTGTTATCGGGGTGAAATTGAATGAATTTCATGGTTGCAGAATGTCTATGGTAAATTGGGGAAAAAATAAGTTAAGAAAAAGCCCCAATTTCTGCAGCGAAATTCACGAGGAATTGTTGCGCATAAAAGTGCATATGCACACTAAAAATGCATAATGCGCAGTGAAAAGCTGGTGATAGGTAAAATTTGACATTGCGCGACAAGATATTGGTGTGCTGGTATGCGCGCTAAATATCGGTGCCGCGTGGAAAAATGTTGGTGTGCGCACTAAATATTGGGGCCGCGTGGAAAAATGTTGGTATACAGGAGCGTGCGCTAAATTTATCATTGCGCGGTGTGCACAAACATAATAATGACACGCGTGGTGTGCGCAGTGTTGGCAGAGTGCAGAGGATTTTTGTTGGTGTGCGCGCAATGTGGGTATATGTTGTCGCGCGACAGTTTAGTTAATGGTGCGCGTAGAGTATTGGTGTACGGTGGGGGCGTACTAAACTTTGGCATGGTGTAGTGCGTAGAGTGAAATGCGCGCGAAATATCAACATGTGATACAAAAACTGCGCGCAACAAGTAATAGTGCAAGAACCAAAACTGTGCGCGGTGAATATTGGCGCGTGACACAAAAGTAGTGCGCAGTTATTGGCGTGATAAAGAAGTGATACACAGTGGTTTTAAAGTGCGCGAAGCACGATTTAACTTGTGTTGTTGTTGTGCATGGTGAATATGGGTTTACAGGTTGAAATTTGTGCGCGTGAAGTAGTTTCAAGGGAGAACAACAACATAAAACCAATGATTTTCCGCGACGTTTTATATGATTTGAACGTTATCTTTTTGCAACGCATTTTTGAGGGCCTTAACAACATTTTTAGCAACTCAAAAACCACAAGAAAAAGATGTACCTAAGGTACACTTTGTTCTTGCAAATTAAATGAAAGAGCTCAGATAGATCTTTCTAATGGTGTAAATTGTTCGTCAAATAGAGCTTTTATGAAAAAGTTACAACACAAACAGTGAAGGGTAAATTTTATGACCCAACTAACTTCAAAGAGCCATAATTTTTTTCTCCAGAATCAGATTGAGGCGCAGGAGTAGTCAATGGAAATCTATGGAACCATATAAGACATTCCAAGAGATGAATTAAAGTTCTGGGCATGTTAAAAGTGTGTAATATGACAAATAAGGTACCTGTAGCATTCCAATTACAATATGGTATTTTGGTCTGGATTTTCAGCAGCTATAACTAGCAGCCAAGAACCCAGAAAGAGATGAAACTTGGACAGAGTGTCCATAAGATGTATATGGAGAAACCCAATTGAGCTCCTATGAAAATTCCAATGGAGTAGATGCAAAATTTCATATTTACAGCGCAAAGTTGCGCCAAGTTGAAAAATGAACAAAATAATTAATGGGCAATTTTTAAATAACCATAACTTTCTGCTCAAGATTCATAATTGAGCGTGGGAGAA
This sequence comes from Picea sitchensis, assembly GCA_010110895.2. Classification (NCBI taxonomy): domain Eukaryota; kingdom Viridiplantae; phylum Streptophyta; class Pinopsida; order Pinales; family Pinaceae; genus Picea; species Picea sitchensis. The sequence continues at coordinate 29,152 of SNQJ01S0069527.1, read as the reverse complement.
GGCGTTGGAAAGGTATTGGACAATGGAATATAAAAATCCATCCAGAATATTGATTTGGGCATTCAAATTTCATGAAATCAGAAGAAAGAATTATTATATGTATTATTGAACCATAATGGTTCATATTTTCATGAGATTGTTGAAACAGTTATATTGATAAAGTTTTGTTGGCTGCACATTTTGCAAAGTTAACAAAAACTAGATCATATCAAGATCAACACAGATTCCAGAGGAATGGAAAAGGCACATGGGAATTACAGTCAAGAAGATGAGATTAGAGGGATGGATGTCCATTTGGGCATTGAAGGAACAAACTCCAATGGACATGGAGATGAAAGGAATGAAAACATGGACATGGTAGATGCCATTAAAAATTTGAATAAAGATGTCCAAATCCATAAAGCTGATAATGAAAGGCTTATGAGAGCCAAGGAGAAGTAGAATGACTACAACACGAAGTTATTGCAGATCTTGAACATAATAGAAAATAAATTGGACAAGGAGAGTGGCTCAAGCAAATCGGGAAGTCACAGGCCTCCTGATGAGAAAAGAAAAGCCATAAGTGTTAGTAAACATAACCACCAATACTCGAGGCATTCCAATAAGAGAGAACACAACAAATCAAGTCCATCCCCTGTCAGGAAGCACAAGAGTTCTGGGGTGGATGAGCTATGCAGAGAAATGAACAAAATCAAACCTTCTACATTTGATGGTGAACACAAGAAGGATGAAGATGCAAAGACATGGTTGTTGGGCATGAGAAAGTATTTTCAATTGCATAATTATTCTTCTCATGCAGAAGGTAGGATTTCTATCTATCAACTCAAGGGAAAGGCATCCATGTGGTGGGATAATCTTGTGCAGGTGCAACACATTAAAGAGAAAAGTGTTACTTGGGGAGAAATCAAGAAGTATTTTGAGAAGAAATACTTGACTAAAATATACTATGGCAATAAAATGAAAGAATTATTTGAACTCAAGCTTGGGAGTATGACAATAGATGAATATGAGAGAAGGTTTTTAGAACTGCTGAAGTATGTCTCTTTCATCAAGGATGAGACAGTTAAGATTCAAAGGTATTTGAGTGGATTTCCATCATTTATCAGTGACAAAATACAGTATGATGATCCAAATACATTGGAGGAGACCATAAGGGCGAAATAAATGCCTATATGATCAACAAAATGCAAGGCCAACTTTCCAAAAATCTTGGGAAGACAAAAATAAATTCAAGGTGGATCAGAGGAAGAAGGGATCTAAGCCACCATTCTTCATAAATAATCCACAGTGGAAACAAACTCCTAGAGAACCCAAAATGATTGAGACAGGGGGTCAAAGGCCAAGGCAACCACCTATTCAATGTTGGGGTTGTAAAGGGGATCATATGTTCAGAGATTGTCCTCAGAGAGGTGAAAAAGGGAGGACTGTTCACAATGTATATCAAGATGAAACAATGGAGGACATGGGCAGAAATGTGCCAAGGATCTATGCAGCCCTGGACAACAAGCAAGCATAATATCAATGACATATGATTGAGGTGGAAGGTATGATCAACAACCAAACCATTGTTATTTTAATTGATTCAGGAGCTAGTCATAGTTATATAGATTCTAAGATGGTGGAAAGTTTTCATTTTCCAAGAAGAAATCATGGAAAATCTTGGTTGGTGCAGTTGGCTACCAGAGCCAAAATAAAAGTGAATGAGATGGTTAAGTCATGTCCTATGGACATGAATGGACTGAACACCAGGTCAGATTTGAACATCTTACCTTTAGGTTCCTATGACTGTCTAATTGGAATGGATTGGTTGGACCACCATCATGATATCCTAGACTGTCATAACAATAGATTTACTTGCTTGGATGAGGATGGAAACCAAAGGAAAGTGCAGGGAATTCCCAGGGTAGTAACCATCCACAAAATTTCAGCATTGCAATTGAAGAAATGTTATAGTAAAGGGTGTCAATTATTTGCAATTCACATGGATGAGACACCTAAAGATAAGGTGAAAAGTTTGGAAGATTATGCAGTATTGGAAAAATTTGAAGATGTGTTCAGGGAGGTACCGGGACTACCCCCAAAGAGAGATATTGATTTATCTATAAATTTAATGTCTGGAGCAGCTCCAATGTCAAACACTCCTTACAGAATGAGTACACCAGAGTTGAAGGAGTTGCAAATGCAGCTTGAAGAACTTCTAAAGAAGGGGTATATATGCCCAAATGTGTCACCTTAGGGTGCCCCAATTTTGTTCATGAAAAAGAAAGACAGAACATCAAGATTGTGCATTGATTTCAGACAGTTGAATAAAGTGACTGTTAAGAACAAGTATCCTCTGCCAAGGATTGATGAACTTTTTGATAAATTGAAGGATGCAAAGATCTTTTCAAAGATATATCTCAGGTCAAGATACCATCGAGTAAGGATTAAAGAGGAAGATATCAACAAGACTGCCTTCAGGACAAGGTATGGTCATTATGAGTTCACAGTGGTTCCATTTGGGTTGTCAAATGCACCAACTGTTTTCATGTGCTTAATGAATGGTGTTTTCCGAGAATATTTAGACAAGTTTGTCATTGTCTTTTTGGATGCCATTATTATATATTCTAAGTCATAAGAAGAGCATGAACATCATTTGAGGATGACATTTCAAGTATTAAGGGAGCATCAGTTGTATGCCAAATTGAGCAAGTGCTCATTTTATCAGAAGAAAATTCATTATTTGGGGCATATCATTTCAAAGGATGGGATAACAGTGGATCCTAAGAAGATAGAAGCCATTGGAGAATGGTCAGCGCCAAAGAATGTGATAGAGGTTAGATCATTCATGGGCCTTGCAGGCTACTACAAGAGATTTATTGAAGGATTCTCAAAGATTGCACACCCAATCACTTCCTTACAAAAGAAGGGTGGGAAGTTTCAGTGGACATTCGATTGTGAAAAGAGTTTCCAACACTTGAAACAAGTGCTCCAATACTAAGGATTGCAGACCCAAATGAAGACTTCATTGTATGCACAAATGCATGTAAAGAAGGACTTGGTGGAGTCCTCACTCAAAATGGGTTTGTTATATATTATGAATCAAGGAAGTTGAAGGAACATGAAAGACACTATGCCACTCATGATTTAGAGTTGGCAGACATAGTGCATGCCTTGAGGAAATGGAGACACTACCTCATGGGAAAAAGGTTTGAGTTAAGAACATACCATAATGGTCTGAAATATTTATTTGATCAACCAACTTTAAATGCTAGGCAAAGCAGATGGTTAGAATTTCTAAGTGAATATGACTTTGATATAAAGCATATCAAAGAGAACAAAGTGGATGATTCACTCAACATAAGAGTACATGAATTGCATGTTATAGCCATTAGCATGTACCAATCAGATTTGAAAGACAAAATTACAGAGGCTGCCAAATCAGATTTGCAATACAAGGAATTAATGGCAAAATTACAACAAGCTATTTTGCAGCAGAAAATTGGGGAATATAAGCTAGATAGTGATGAAATTGTCATGTACAAGGGTAGAATTTATGTACCAAATTCCCAGGAGTTGAAAAATCTGATATTGAGAGAAATGCATAATCTGGCTTATGTTGGGCACCTAGGATATCAAAAAACTATTGCAGCTGTCAAAATCCAATATTATTGGCTAGGCATGAAGAAAGAGGTTTTTGATTTTATTGCAAGATGTTTGGAATGTCAAAAGGTAAAGGTTGAGCATAGACATCCATCTAGTTTGCTACAACCATTACCCATTCCTGAGTGTAAATGGGGAGTTGTAACAATGGATTTCATCACCAAACTTCCCAGAACAAACAAACAACATGATTCTATCATGGTAGTGGTGGATAAGATTACGAAAGCTGCCCATTTTATTCCAATTAAGCTCACTCACAAGGCAACCAACATTTCTGATGCTTATATGAAGGAAATTGCTATATTACATGGCATACCCAAGACAATTGTGTCTGACAGAGATCCAAAATTTACCTCAAAATTTTGTAAGGGATTATTTAATGGATTTGGAACAAATTTGAATTTAGCACAGCTTATCATCCATAATCGGATGGAAAAACAGAGAGGGTAAATAAAGTGATTGAAGAAATGTTGAGGATGTATGTGATGGATAAACCATCAAAATGGGAAGACTACCTGTACACTTGGTAGAATTTTCTTATAACAATGGGTACCAAGCATCTCTAAAGATGAACCTATTTGAGGCACTATATGGCAGAAAGTGCAACACACCAGTAAGATGGGATAACCCAATAGACAGAGCAGTGGTTGGACCAGATTTTCTCAGGGAAATGGAGGAGCAAATGACAAAAATAAAGAAAAATTTAAAGGTTGCCCAAGACAAAAATAATATCTATGCTGATAAGGGCATAACTCACAGGGAATTTAAAGTGGGTGATGATGTATTCTTGAAAGTGAAGGCCAACAAAAGTTCCTTGAAATTGGGAAATTGTTCAAAGTTGGCAGCTCGCTATTGTGGGCCATTTGAAATCCTAGGGAAGATTGTTCCAGTAGCTTATATTATTGCATTGCCTGCATCTATGTCTATTCATAATGTATTCCATGCATCATTGCTGAAGAAATATATACCTGATGCTAATCATGTTATTGATTGGAATGTGATTCAGGTGGAGCAAGAAGGCGCCTTCCAAGTGCATCCGGTATGCATTCTGGACCGAAAAATAAAACAGCTATGGAACTAAGCCATAGGGATTGTAAAGATCCAATGAACCTGGTATGGTCATGAGGACACTACTTGGGAGCATTAGGATGCAATGTGGGCAGAATACCCACATCTTTTTGAGGATTTTTGAAATTTTGTTGTACATAGGTACATGATGCATTGAGGACAGTGCATAAATAAGGGGAGGGGATTGTAATATCCCTAAGACCAAACCCAATTGTAAATGAAAATGAAAATTTACTTAAGTTGGTGAGTTGTTTGACATCATTTAGTATGCACCTTTCATGGCATAGTGCACACATGTACTGCGTAGTGAAATGATGAAGTGTGCACATTCCAGGATACCGCGCGCAACATCTTAAGTGCGTGAGATTGTGAGGCCAACGAGCCTTTGTGTATATGCTATTTTTTATAGGCTAGTGAGCAAGTTATTATAAGCTAGGATGCTTATGTTTTGATTAGGTTGGAGAGCCTAGATGTTAAAGGCCAGTGTGCCTGTTTTTGTACATGTCTCATAATTAATATAAAATACATCGCTGCGCGTAGAATGACCATGATAAAAGAGATGGGGGACTAAACTCCACTAGTTAGGGAAAGGGAGCGGCCTAAAAAGTTAAGGAAAAGGGATAATCTAGGGAGCTTAAGCCAAAAACGAATATTATATTAATATTTCTATAAATCATAAAGTATGGATAATTATTTTATCCTAAGTTCTAAAGTTGGGGACAAGTGGGCCAAAGTAGCTCCCAACATGACAAGTGTCAAGTTGGGGACATGCATACATATTGTTGGGACTTAGTTCATTTCCATCATCTTTTCCATCATTCTTCCCATGATTCCTTCCATCATTCAGTCATCCAGTCAATCATCCATGAGCATGTAGACACCCATTGAGCTATCCTTTGTATCTTCATGATTGTACCTGAACCCATATCCATAGCCATTTTTGTGTCTGTGTATCTGGTAAGCTTGGGAGCTGGAATGAAGAAGCAGGTTTTCAGGCCCATGGGATATTGAAGAAGCGGGTTGTCAGGCCTGTGAGAAATTCTCTGGGTGAGAGAATTGTTGGGGATTGATTTCCTGAAGGTGCTAAACTACAGGTACAATGCTCTAAGACTTCTTGTCCGACTTGTTGCTGAAGCTCGGAAAGGAAGTGGGGTAGTCGAAGGACTATTGAGTAGAGAAGGGGAACACTTCCTGGGCGAGACAGGCATGTGGGGAATGAGGGACTGTAGGTTGTTAGTTTGAGTTGGCACCTGAGACAGAGTCTTTCCTGTTGACCATGAGCCTTTAGCCTGGATAGGAATCCCTTTACCCGGGTGGAGTTTAGTCCCAACTCGGGGGTGACTCACTGTTGAGAGTGATGAACATTGTGGTTTAAGGCTGGGAAGTTTGTGGAAGGTCTGCACACAGTTGGTGACATTCTTACCAAGAGAAGTGCCAATTGTGTGATAAATTTACATAAAAATTGTTATTTACGTGCTTATTTTTATGGGTTATCATATGTGCGGTTATAACTATGTTTATTTTTATGGGTATTTTTTGTATATGCTGCATGTATATGTTTACTGTTATTTCAGTGTGAATCTGTGTATTTACAGATGTATTTGTATGTATATGTTTTATATATAATGCTTTTATAAGAGTTCTGTGCGCATATATATATATATATATATATTTCTATGTCTGGAGGAATCAACAACTAGTTGGGCACGTGCTCGCGTTACACGTGGCCGTGTTATCCAACTGCTACCACTATAACCTCCAGGTGTGCCCATGAGGCCCCATACGTGGCACACATTGTAAGTCGGGGGGAGTTGAACTCGAAACCTCATGGAACTTCATTTTCACGGCACTTGCCAATTGAGCTGCCCCCCCGGGGGCTGTGTGCATATAATTTAATTTCATGCAGTTCAAAAAATTTATGTGGCATAGCTCAGTTGGATGTTGGGTATGTTACAATATGTTCCGCAGAGAGAGCAGTAAGAGTTCTTTGGCATAGCGTGGCCCGACATGGATGGTCAGGGATGTCACAATTATATTCTTGGTCACATGTGGCTTCATTTTTTATATGATGATAAGACTAGTAATTATTAGCTTTATGATTATGGTGGTTATGTGTGCAAAGAATTTTATTTTAGAAAAAAAACAATAATAAACTAATATTCCAAATAACTGTGAAAATTATATTTAATGAACTCCCAAGAATGATGGTTTTATAATGTAGTTAACCATTGTTCTTTGGGGCCTAAACATATCCTATATTGGAATGGAGCCTTTTGCAATTAATTTTTATGGTTTATGACCGCATAAGAAAATTTCATCATTGTGCCTTTCAAGAAAATTATTCACTCATCATGAAGAACTTCACTCATCATTAGGGAACCAAAAATATAGAAGCATTGAATTATTTTGCATCTCCTTGATTTGGTCATCACTTTGTAACAAAATAATTTGAAGAAAAACATAAATAACTAGTTCTATAAATACTTTATGGCTAGTTTGAACAATGATTCCAACCATAATCTTTTATGTCTAGATGAGGACCTTTTTTAGCTAATAGCTACAAAAGAATTTCTGAATACCTAACTGATAATTTGTTTGGTACCGAGCTAGTCAAGATCTGTAGTTCTCAAGACCTTATAATTTGCAATGGAGTAATGAAGTGGCCAAACTCCAACTAGATGACTTGTATTTATGGTCTAGGTAGTAGTGTCGTGGATTATGTGACATATGATATCCATGTTTCCAACCAAATAGAAAATTTTGACCTTTTAAATGACCATGAACCCGACTCTGATCATAGACCTTTAACCCTAACTCTAAACTTTTCCATGCACAAAAGCACCATTGAATAAAATTATAATAATCAAAGGAAATGCTTTTTGACAAAAGTAAAGTTGATGTTTTCTTAAAGAATTTAAATAGTGAATTACATCTCCTAACTTGTAAGGACAACATTGAAGAACTTTGTCATATTTTTACAACTACCCTTTCCACTTATATTGACAAGTTCTCTTTCGAGGTGTCCTGTAAAAACAATAATAGAACCACCAAACCTTCCTATGATAAATAATGTAAAATTGCTAGGAAATCAATTAGGGATGCTTATAATGGGTCCTTCAAACTCGATAATATCAATACGTACAAATCCCTAATTAAAAGGAAAAAAGGTACTATATAAATACAAGGAAAAAACAACTTTTAGACCTATCTAAGATTGATCCTAAGAAGTTTTGGAGGAAAATTCGAATTCACAATAATAAAGAAAATAATATGATTCCATAAAGGGAGTGTAATTCCTACCTTAAAAGTATTTATGAGTTCCCTAATTCCATATACACCATTCCTATTTTTCCTACAGAGAACACAGTTTTTTCTTTGGATGACATAGAGTTCAGGGTTAAGCAACTTGCAAATGGGAAAGCTAAGGACATTGGAGGTTACTAAGCTAAAAAATTTAAAATCGGAGGGCCTATCGTCATCCCTCACATACACAAGATCTTCAATTGAGAATTTAAGAAGGGATTCCCTAAACCCTGGACACAAAGCCTCATTGTACCTATTTTAAAAATGGGGATAGAAACATTCACTCTAATTATATGACCATTCTGATTAGCCCGATTTTAGCCAAGCTATACAAAATTATTTTGGAAAAAAATATTATCCTTTGGCTAGAAAGTCACGGTAAAAGAGCTAAAGGCCAGGCGGGATTTAGGAGATATCATTCAACTATGGACCATATTTTTACCCTTAGGATAACTATAGAGGAGTTTAGCAATACTAAAACCAATATTTTGTGTTGTTTTGTGGAGTTTAGAAAACATTTTGACACAGTTCCCAGGAAAAACCTTGGTATAGGTTAGAAGAGATACAAGTGCATTTCGAGTTGAGGGTTGCTACTATAAGTTTGTATGAGAACGTTATGGCCAATTTTAAGAACACTAAGGGATGGTTGAAAGAAATTAACTTCATTATTTGAGTCAAGCAAGGTTCTCCCTTGTCCCCTAACCTTTTTGGCATATACATTGACAAGTTAGAAGAGTGTTTGGAAGAAGCAGGTTGTTTTGGCTCAACTCTCACTGGTATAGTTATCGATATTCCTCTTTATGTTGATGATATTGTTCTTATAGCGAGGAGTCCCCACGATATTGGAGAACAACTAAGAACAATCAAGGATTTTTTATCCAATATGGATATGATTGTTAATACTGACAAAACAAAAGTCATGATCATTAAATCCAATGAGATCACATATGATACTTTCGTAAATGAAAAAAACAACTTGGAGGAAGTGAATTCATACAAATATCTTGGAATCGATATTCACCACAAGCTCAACTAGAATTATAGCATTGAGAAAAGGATAAATGGAGGATGGCAAGCTTATTATGGGCTTGAAAATGATTGTAAATCATCCGATATTTGGATATGGGATAAGAAAAAGATCCTCTTTGAGACTCTTGTTACTCCTATTATTCTATAAGGATGCAAAGTTTGGCAATGCAATATCTCTTGATAATCATGGAGAAAGATAGAGAAAATACAAAAGAATTTTATAACCTATAATCTCAAAATTAAAGGAAATACACCCTATCCTATGCTCCTCTTAGAAGCAAGCCTTTCGCCCACTGAGAGCATGGCTATGAATATATACCTAATGTATGAGAACAAGTTAACAACATGGAAGACAAGAGGATTCCTAAAATTTCTTCAAACTCCATCCATAACCACCTTCGACTCAAGTGGGGATGGCATAAATATGTCCAATCTTGGCTAAGCCACTGGGGAATCATGGAAGAGACCATTTTGAAAAATAAGGATACTATTAAAAATTATTAAATCAAAATTTAAGGAGAAAATGTGGTGTGATAAAGAGTTAGAGGAAAAAATAAAATTAAGGTATTATAATGAGCTAATCAACCCTAATCTAGAAGATCAAAATTATCTCTATGTTTTGACAAGTGTAAAGAAAAAAATATGAATTTCTAAAATAAAAACAAATTCTCATGAGCTCCATAGTGAAATTGGGTGTTGGTTGATTCCTAAAATGCCATGGGATGCAAGAGTGCATCAGCTTTGTGACATTGAGAGGGTTGAAGATGAAAATCACTTTCTCTTAGATTGTCCAGCCTATACCCAGATTAAATCTCAATTTCAAAATATTTGTCACACTACTGGCTTTCCTAACCTTTTAAATCAACAAAACTATGGTGATATTGGAAAGCTTCTCTTAATGCATTTCGAGAACGAAAAACAAAATTCTAAAGAATTGCAAGCAATCCCTTACCTTCTTAAGGTCCGATAGACCAATTCGGTCTCATTGGACATTAATCAACATCGCCATCATCATAATCATCATCATCATCATCATATATATATATATATATATATATATTTTTTTTTTTTCAATCA
>SNQJ01S0069527.1:0-14514 GCA_010110895.2 Picea sitchensis | reverse complement strand
CAACCATGGCCTTGATGTCGTAAGGTCCCTTCCAACTGTCCTTCATTCCCCACACACTTCCACTCCAAGAATTTTGAGAGCATAGATCTGATACTACTCACAATCTATCTTGACAAAGACAACTCAAAACCACTCTAACCAAGCTAATAATTCCAAGCCAAATCCAACTTTGCCAATCCCAAAATCTCCAAGCTAACCAAAGCTAATTTTCTCCATGAGAGCTCCTCTTCTTTTATAAGTTGAAGAGGATAAGGTGAGGAGGTTAGGATGACCCCACTAAATCATGAAAGCGAGTAAGATCCAAACCATTCGGATGCCACCTCACCATGGAATTTTCTTCTTTTAGAAGAATCGAGAAAAACGCTTGTTTTTCCCACGTGTAAGCATTCTCGCACCCTGCCTATAGAGAAACCTGCGAACCTCTTGCAACCCAGCTATAGTGAAACCTGCGAGAATCAGGCATTCTCACACCCTGCCTATATAACAACCCGCGAACTTCCCTTTTTATAGGTTTTTTACAAAGGAAAATGCAACTTCTTTTCTCAGTAAAAGTTCTTCTCCCTTCTCTCTTTAGGAACTCAGGCCACTGATCCCTCTGAAGGCAACATATAGGTTTACATCAATAACGGTCATAGGGATGACGAAAATAATGTGTAACAATCTTGGGACATCTCCCTTGGAGTGAGTTTCTCCTCCTCCTAAATAGAAAGAGGTATCCTATTGGGGTGACAGTGATAGGACTACCTTCATGTTACGTCAATCTAGGCCTACTTGCCTTTAGGCTTTGGGAAAGTATATATTGTGCAATAAAGTTTTTGGCGTCGTTGTCGGGGAACATCGAGTCAATTTTCCTCGAACGAAACTTTTTCGGTAATACTTTATCCAAATCCTTCATTTCACAAAGCTTACCTGGTGACTCCACTTAGGGTTATGCCCTCATCCCTTTGATAATCTCAAGGAGATTGTCTTGTGACTCCACTAATGACGACCCATAGCAAATGTCAGTACACACCTTATTATCCTGTAGTTCATATTATTCCCATGGCTCCTCCTAAATGGCCCCCCGAAGAACTCTTCATCCCTTTGGACTTGGCTAATATGAAAGGGGGCTTCCATGATCTACCTAAGGATGTCAATTCATGGATACCCAAGTTTTTCGAAGAGGCTGGGGCTTCTGGAAACACACATTGGACCAAATTTTGTGAAATCTACGACTTCCATCAGTCTGGGAAAGAACATATTGACATATTTATGAAACGTTTCCTTGCCTCACTTTCTAGAGATGCTAGGAAATGGAGCACTAACCTCCCAAGAAAGAGCCTCACAACCAATGAATATTTAGAGAAAGTTTTCTTGCAAATGTGGGGTGTGATGGAAGATATGACCTCCCTTTACTCACAATATCTCAAAATTTGCAAACAAGACGATGAGAATGTTAGGGAATTTAATGATAGGTTTAATACCTTGCTTGGTCGAATTGATTTTGATTTTCAACCAAAGAGTGTTATTCTTGGATAGTACCTCAATTATTTTGAAGGAAACTTCCAATCCCTCCTCAAGAACCGATTCCCGACAAACCTTAAGGAGGCACAATATGGTGCTTGCTGGATTGAAGAAAATTTCAAATGGTGTGATCCCATTCCCCAAGTCAATCTTCTTCAAGACCAAGATGATGTCCTATGGTTCAATGAGGAATATGTTGAGGAAGAAGAACATGATTTCCTAGAGATAGTAGAGGTAAATGATCAGATTAAGTTATCCATTCCCCCTAAAGGGAGTGGTACTTGGAAGAATGGGTTCTCAAATATGAAATATGACTTAATTGTTTCAAAACAACATGAATCCTCTAAGGATCTAGGTACCTCTGAAGAAATAATTGAGTTGGAAAGGGAATTATCACAAGCCCAAAATAATCCTTCTATGAGACTTCCTCAAAATACTAGTCAGACAATAAAACATCTTGCTCCAAAAGAACAAATTTGTCCAAACACCTTGGATATACAAAATGTTGAGTGGAAAGAAGATGATCCTAAGTCCTTATCGTGCAAAGACTCCCATTTTGAACGTGATCACCCGAAGGCTACTCATGAGAAACCTAATTATGTAGATTCCATCTTTACCTTGTTCACACCAAAGAAAATCCAAGAAAATCAAGACATAAGGAAGCCTAGGATTGAGTGCTTGACCCACACAAGTGAGGACTCAAGGGTGAGGCTTGGAGATCCCTAGGTGTATGCTATGGATCTACCCCAACCTTTCCCAAAACCTAGAAATGATAGGACCAACCTAAGCACTAGTATGGCCTATATATTACAAAAGGTCAAAAGGATTCGTGGAATGTTGGAAATCCCTTCTTTGACAAAACGAACCCTAGATGACCAACAATTGTTCGAAGAAAATTCCACACTATTACAAAGTACTGCTCATTTTGAGAAAAATGAACAAACACCCTTTCTCACTTCCTTTCTAATAAATGACCTATGTCTTCAAAACTACATTCTTGAATTTGAGTCATCTCTCAATATGATTAATTTGAAGGTTATGAAGTAATTAGGGTTGGAAGTTACAAGGCCTTATGCCAATGTTTTTAGATTTGAGTCAAAGGGCATCAAGGTCTACGGCTTGATGGAAGGTCTTGAAGTCCACCTTGCTGACTACCCTGATTTCCCCATTATAATTGATGTCATTTTTGTTGATATACCTGATACTTAGGGAACAATATTATCTAGGGAATGGGATGCTACTTTAGGAAGAAATCTGCAGATGGACTTGTCCTACAAAACTATCCCCATCGGGGACCAATATTGTATCACTTTGCATAACAATCCAAAGAGGATGGAACACATTGAAAGGTGTAATCATGGACATAGTAACTACAACTCCGTAGATCCCTGCTTATTTCAATACTAGACCGCTCTTCCCTTGGTAGAAGAAGATAATATTAATGAGTTAACATGGACCAAGGGAAAGGGTGACCAAAATTCTCTTAGCAATCACAAGGACACCATTACACAAGGTAATGACGAGACATTACGTTTGCACGAAACATACATAAGGGATAGTTCTTTGGTAGAATCCCACCCCATCATTATGGAGCAGGAGAGAGATACAAGTTGGGGTGATTATCCCGATGATGACTCTAACCTCTCTGAAGATTGGGATGACGATTCTTATACACAAGAGGATGAAATTGATTATTTGATAAGGTCTAGATGGAAAGGAGTTGTCTTTTTCAAATGGAAGGGGGATGATGAACATTTTTTTATTGAGCCAAACCAACAAGATGTACTTACTAAAGAACCCCACCCCCCTCCCTCAACACAATACACTAGAATACAAGAAGAAGTTTATTCCAAAGGAGGGGACTACATGCAAGGATATTTGGTTTTATAGTGGGATACAAATATTGGGGAGCCTAACAACATAAAGGGATGCAAATGTTTTTGGCTTGGACCCTTCAAGATCAAAATGGAGTCAGTCAATGATTCCTACTACTTGTCCACGATTGAAGGGAGGAAACATCCATTACCAGTTAGTGGACGCCTCCTCAAACCCCATCATGGGGCAGATACTTGACTTCAAAGGTAAGCACAGGTAAGTTAGGATAGGTAGGATTTTGAATCTAGTGTACATACCATTGCATATCATGTTAGCATAGTTGTAGTTGCATGTCTCATATTCTCTTGTTTCATTATGTATATATGTATGCTCATAATCGACATATGATAGAATAGAGATGATTTTATCATATATGGATGAAGGGGTGATATAACCACCCTAGGGATTACTGATATATTTTGTTGAGATTTAGCAGGCACTGTTCATACCAAATATGCCGAGGTTCGCATGCTCTCTATGGTGAGTACATGTCCATGAGTTGGAGCCAGATGTTATCCCCTAGCCTAGGGATAATTAAGGAGATCATGTATCGATGCCCACGGGTCCTATACATGGAGTACTGAGAGCCAAACGACTTGAGCATGGCCTCAAAGGGTTCCTCTTTTATTCAGTGCAGTCCACATATCACTAGTAGTAGTATCCATCACACCAGCCTGGTCCTGAAGTAGAAGTAAGTATTTCTCCATGAGGTAATGAATCTGGGTATCATGGTATGTATCACTCTGATTTTTGAAGCACTTGAACATGTTGTATCGAATCCTTCTTCATGTCATGAAGTTTTGTTGGAAATTATGTTATTTTCCTCGTTCAAACTTGGAAGGGTGACACGGTTCCCTAGGAGGTTGATTTCCCTTTAGGATGGGTTGCTACTAGGTGGATTTGTGAAAATTCATTGTTTGTTCCCTCCATACTTATCACTTTCCATTTTCATTCCTTCCATCTCCCCTATCCTTTTTTGGGCATTGGGATTGGATACACTAGGAAGGGTTGTACCTTACCTTGTGGGAAGAAGGGGCTAAAGGCCTAGAGGGAAAAAGTAGCTCACAAGAGTTAAAATCCAATTTTGAAACCTTCAATATGATTTGCCCAGGGATCCCCGAGAAAACAGTGAAAATATTCTCAGTAAGAAAAGGGGACCCACAAGATAACATAAACACTCAAGGCGCTAGTTGATGGATCAAAGTTCTTATCATGAGTCGACCTATTATGACCATGGGCATGTAGCGGTATGACACTACCATCTATTTGGTCACCAAACTAGGGTAGTCTCTCTTGGTGGCATAGCCAAGAGAAAGGGGGTCTCATCATGATCCAACCTTCTCATTTCCATGAAATGTTTGGGGATAACGATGTCACCTCTGGTCATCAAGCTAGGACAATGGCCCTCAACTATTTCCTTGAAGCACAAGAGAAAAATATCAAAAGAAATAAAGCTAAGAGTAAAAGGTAATGAATGGGCTAGGAAAAAAATGCATTCATGATAAGGTGCAACTCGCCCTAGACAAAGACACCCACAAGTAAGACTCTACATTCACATGTTATCACATGCACCCCATGCCACCTCATACCCTTATATGAATTGGACTAGAATCCACCTGGGAAACACCCCAAACTTGAGAGAGGTTAGCCCAATAGGACACCCTCAGACCCTCTCCAAACCTAACTTGTCAAATTGCATAACGTGTTTGAGAATTTGTTTGGGGTTAATGGGGGTATGATGCACATGTTCGGGTAATTTAATTATTAGATGTGATTTACATGCTATGATCCTTGTGACTTATGAACCTTTGGAGGGTGTACTTGTTGTTGATGCAGGACCTTTCTTGATGGACATGTACACATGAGGGAATGATTAGCTAGGACCTGCATCGGGGCTCAAAGCCCACAGATGGATGTTGAAACCCCAGCCAGGGGTAAGAAGAGATTGGAGGTTTGCATTGGATGAAAGAAGGACGTTGCTTTTGGAGGCACTCTAGTAAGCCTAGATGGATGAGTTACACCTCTTTGCACTTGGACGATGGCCTTGGAAGGCCTAGAGATCACCCACCTAGCCTATGAATTCGTCATTGGGGGCTAGGGTCTTAGGGAGGTGATGTTCTAGTGAAAGAAGGGTGCTTGGAACAATGTTTGGTAGTTGATGGTGTGATTAGGCCTTGGAGGGGCCAACGTTCCACTTTTTAGGGCTAGACATCCCCCATTGGAGCTCAATGCCACCCTAGAAAGGGCATGATGTAATTATGAACTAAAATTAATTTTAGGGTAATGTTTTTATAAATAAACATAAAGTGACATTCATTTTCATCATAACTTGTCATTGGACAAGAGGAGGAATGAAATTTGCGCCCCCTTGGGTTATTGGCTGAAATAAGGAGGCACCACTCTTGTTTAAGGTTTATCTTTGCAACTTTGATCAATTTTTGAAGTTTTATGGTGATCTTGCATGGTATATTCATGATTATTCTTAGTGCAATTAAGTAGAATCTGCTTTTTGTCATCTATTGAATGGTTTATTGCATGGTTTTATTTTCTCATACAAGATTATGAAATTGCATGGTGTATTTAATGCTTGAAGTAATACACTTAAGGTGCTACTTTCTTACTTTTGTAATTTCCAATATTTCACTAAACTGATCTAGTAACTAGTGAAACTCTAGAGCCATAAAGTGCTAGCACTCTACAAGTTTGCATTTGGTTATTGTTGCATAAGTTTTTCCTCCATAAAAAGGCTAAGGAGAGAAAGGCACTAGGTTATAGAAGTGCCTACACCCTAGCACTTTGTCTCTTGAGGTCAAAATATAGGAGGAATTAAGTTGCTACTCCTAAAATTTTTCCCTCTTAGACTTTTGTGTATTATCATTAATTAACATCCTTAGAAGAAGCTGCCATCTTTGAATCCATTACCCTAGAAAGGAACTAATCCTTGTCTTCTTTCCTTTGACAAGCAACCTTAAAACTTTCAAACTCCCTTTTCAACTTGAAAATTTCACTAACTCAGCTTGTTGCTTCTACATCAATCATTTTGCATCTCTAACAAGCACACTAGGTAAGCTAACCTACTCAGAAATTTGTACTAACCTAGGCATCATCACCCCTACAGTCTAGTCTTCCCATTGCTACCTTTCTAAAGTGAAAATTATGAAGTTGTTACTACTTTCATAGCTTCTATTACAACCATTGTTGCAGCCCTTAACAACCCTAAAAATCATCCATAAAACCACTGGGCATTTGTACTAAGAAAACTTTAATCATTGGGTATTGAAGAAGTTGTCTTATTGCTTTATTATAGTACTTTTCTGAAGTGGTTTCTATTGTTGTCATCATCATCAATTAATGTTGTTATAAGTGTTTGGACAACCATTTAAGTCATTTATTAACTTGCTTTTAATCTTGAAATTGTGAGTGACAAAATACTATCAAATTGCAAAGTCTTTATATCATTCTTGTTATCACAACTTGCAATTTCCAGATACATTGTTGCTACTATAATTTTATCTTTGCTTGTCTTTAGTAGCACATATCTCTATTTTGAAGTCACTAAATTGAAACATCGATATCATTGTTGCTAACCTTTTTTGTTTCATTGGTAAAGGGAAGGTATCATTTACCTTGAATTTCTCCTTAACCCCAAACAATACCAAGTGACTTCTTCCTTTGGAGTGACCTAGGGAGAGGGGTGGGTTTTACCTTTGTATTATCTCCCTTCATCAACCACCTAGGTCTTGGGATGTCTCCCTTGGAGTGAGTTTTTTCTCCTCCTAAATAGAAAGAGGTATCCTATTGGGGTGACAGTGATAGGACTACCTCCTTGTTACACCAATCTAGGCCTACTTGCCTTTAGACTTTGGGCAAGTATAGATTGTGCGATAATAGGGCCCTCTTGAAAACGAATTAGGAAATCCACTTAACATAAGATTATGGTTATCCATGAATATTTCGCAGTTCCATATGCTCCCGAAGAGACTACTAAAATATTAAGGATGATACAATTCTCTCTATTCCTATTAGAAACGCCTGAGTCTCAAAGCACATTGCAGAGTAGCTTGTATATTGTATAATTTAATTTGGCAGTTAAAGGACCTTGATTTCGACATCAAATTTGATAAGAATTAATAGAAAATTTAAGCATGATCTAATCTCTATGCATGGTGGAATGATGATCATAAGGGTTTTGCTCAATTTCAAATCAACCCAAATCCTCTGGATTGAGAAAAACTATGACTTCATATATAATCAAATTTTGGTATTTGGAGAGAATATTTCTACACAATTAGAAGGATCCTTATATTGCGCCTCCTTTGTGCACCTTAGGGTAGTGATCCACACCTACATCACTCAGAACTCCAATGTTCTTTCATTCTTGTATCATGCCTCAACCCATTCTCTAGCTTGGGTTTAACAAGAACATTATGGTGATCAAAACCAAGGTTCTCATTATTTTTCACTTTATTAATTTTGCTACCTATAGTTGTCTCTTTGGTGAGCTTTGATCGAGTTCCATTTAGTACAAGCAATATTTACCCTATTAAGATGTTTTGGATAATTGTAAGAGTCCCCTTATAGGGAATATGTGGTCTATTGAGATTATTTGGATATTTGTAGGAGTATCAACATAGATCCATCTTAACCACATATCTATTAAGCACAAAAAGTTATAACAAAGAAATGAAGAAAAAATCAACTAATGTCTAAAAGATTGAGTTAAGTTGGATCTATGTTGCTTATTTTATTATTATAGTTTTTTTTTTAAATATTTTACTTTCATGAGGTCAATTATTTTCAATATAATTTATTAGTGCTACAAACATGACACATCTCCCTAGTGTACCTATCACGACCCTAAATTCACCTTCAATTTTTTTCAATTTTGTGCCACTCTAAGATGCACATTACTAGCTTGCAACAATCCTAGTGACTTGGTCACCTTAGGATACATGCAACTAGACTATGCCTTCATATAGGACCTAACCTTAAGTTGCCTAGGGTTAGTTAGCAACTATACAACCAACCGACAAAGTTGCAAGGACATGACCAATTGCACCTTCTAAAACATCCATAGTAAACACTAGTATAAAATGGATAATTTGTGACTATGCAACCAAAAACGTTACTCATGACATTTTTTATAAGCTAAATACTATAAAATTTGAGCAATTTTGATGTATTTTAAGTGACACATCTATAAAGTACAAACAAAAACTACTAATATAGATCATGGATAAACATATACGATTAGGCAATGACTATGTGAATATAAATTAATAGTATTTCTTACGTATATGTAATTAAGTTTTAGTAGTATAGAATTTTAGTGTGATTTATCATGTTAATTAAGATTTATCATGTTGAATTCATTTTTGTAGTATGCATGGATGTGTTGGCCATGCTTCATGGCACCACATCCAATAACATGTACAATATTAATTATTACATCATGAATTGCAACTCGATCCTAATCCAAATTCAAACAACACTGCTTAATTCGACCAATACGTCAAATGGCCATTTCCCACGATAAATTGTCATTGATGAGAAGGAGATTGGACCTTGTGTTTGGTTAACAACCAAGAGCGATGTTGTTAATGGTGTTATTTGCAAACCCATAAGGTAACATTCTTCTTGAAAAGTATGACCTCATCCATCCACCATTCATTGGATTTGAACATGTAACTTGATTTTCTTTAATTTCCAATGGATTCTCTCAAATTAACATATATTATTGATCTTGTACCATCCTTAATCTTAAAATTGAATTATTTTTTATCATGAAAATATACACGAATGTGTAGTATTTCTATAAAATCTGTAATCTTTATCTAAGAGAATGCCTCCAACAATATATAATATAAACATTAACATTAAATTCTATCAATACAAAGATTTATCCTTCACATTTAATTACAGAATACCACAATGTGAACATACTTGATTGAATACTTTAAAACCATAAAAATAAGAAATGAATATTCATGCCAAAATTGGCTCAAAACTTCCTAGATTAAGTTTGAAACCCTAGGTCACTTTAATAGGGTTTTATAGTTTTTAACATAACTCTAAAGTTTTTGTCTTCTTTAATTTCTATTCAAACTCTTCTTTCTCTATCAATTTGTATTAAATTAGTTTTAAGTAGTGTTTATCTGAGTTTTAAGCCCTTCATAACATCTAATATGTGGTTGCCATATTAAACTACCTTCTACATACTTGTTATGGTTTTCCCTTCATAACATCTCATAATACTATAAGGGAGGGTGATTAAGGGTTTATGCTTATCCAACACAAGCATGATGAATCTTCTAGTAGTGTTTATGCTTATCTAGAAATTCATGCCCACGTTTAAAGAGAAGTCATTTCATTAGTATCTATAATGGTTTCATCTAACTTAATAATTCCCGTGGCTTTCTAATATACCCATCCATTTAATTTTCTAAATATATGGCTTATCTCGTAGATATCAAATATTCTAAATAGATCCAAATTCAATGACCAATCAATTTCGTCGCCTATATCGAAAGGATAATAAAAAAAATAAACTCATGGACGATAATTAAAAAAAAAAATTGCACACCAACTTTACCCTAACAATTTACACTAAAATATCGTACGATAAAAACTTACAATAAGATATTTTATAAGATACCCTACAATAACGACATAATCTAAATGTTTTATGTTTTTTTATTTTTGATAATTATTATCAAAATATAACAATATAATTGTTGACTAAATCACAATTTTACATTGTTTAAATTACGTTTTTGAATGTATAAATCAATTCAACACTTTAAAAAATCTCATTAGAATATAAAATCTCAACCACTAAAATCTACAATTTTCTAAATTTCTAACTGAATTTTGAATAACAAACATAAAAAAAAATTGCTAAACAAAAAATAAAAACATATAACATTTAGACTACGTCCTACAATAACCACCATTTTTTCTTATATAAGAAAAATTGAAAAAATTTCTTTTTTAAACTACATAATTTTATACCTACATTTTCCTAAATCTTGAAATTAAGCAATACATGTGTATGTGTATTGAGAAACAATGAATTTTCATTTTCCTAATCTTGGAATTAAGCAATAGATGTGTATCGAGCAACATTGAATTTTCAATGAACCACAACAAACGTATGCTTTTCCATCATTTTAAAAGAGTCCTTGGACAAAGCAAAACTAAAAAAAGGATTGTCATATTTAATTTCTTTAAATATGTTATATTAAAGTCCAACTTTAAAGGTTTTACTCTATAAAGACTTGTTAGTTTGCAATTTAGGTCACTAACATGAGTCCATATGCTAAACAATGACCATAATTTAAAAAAAAATAAAAAAAAAATATGCATGGAGATATTATCCATAGCATAAGGAATTTACAAACATTTTGTTTTAGAATTTATTCTATTATTGTTAGTGTTGTTTCATATAGTGAAATGTTTTATACTTATGTTAGTTTCACGTTAGTAATCTAGCATATAATAAAATATTGATATCTGAAAGTTAAATGTTAGTAAGTGGATTATGTAATGTGAAGTATTATGAGGGATCTGACTTTTAAGCAAATTAAACGTAATTATAAATTTGTTGATAATGTCTAATAAATAACTATAAACGTAGGTTAATGAGATTAAAAGATACAAGTCTTCATGGTGTTACTTGAATTGGTGAATTAGGTCCATAGAAGATTTTATTAGGAATAACGTATCATCTTGGAAGTTTCTCCATGAGGAGTTGAGGATGTAGCTCATCCCTATAGGAGCTACTAGTGACTAAAATAGGCCAAGTATTTGTGGATAGGAAACATTATTGGATGTCTGCACAAAATCATGAATATTTTGTTCCATATTCTAGATCAATGAAAAATACATACATATGCTAGCGTAAAAAATGGTTGTAAATTAAGTAGGTTAGGAAGTTGATATTGTCTAGAACATTTTATGAGCATATTTTCATATTAACTTAATAGTTCAACAATGGTAATTGATATTGTAATAAGTTCAGTACAATGGAATGACCCAACCAAATGTCATTGCAATATTTTTTGTTTTTAGGTCTGCTGATGATGCCGATGTATTTCTTGTAAATGAAATTCAAGATCCACTTCAGGCAATTACCTTCCCAGGAAAGACCTTAAACTTTGTTTTGTCTCTATAGTTTTTATCCCTTGTACATCTTGAGATTCATTTTTGCTAAACGGAAATTCCATGTCGTAAGTTGAGTTTTGCAATGTTTGGATTGTTTTTTTGCTACAAAGAAGTCTAACATATTTGGAACTACCCAGAGCTCCTCCAGTTGAAAATATTAGATCTTATATTCATATACGAGGCCCAACTCCTTCTATTTAGAATAAAATGGATATTGCCAATCAAAACTATCGAGATAAAGTTTTTGGTGGTTTGAAATATGGTGGCTCACCATGAGGAGTTACAAGATCCTAATTATTACATTTTGATTCTTGTTTTGGAAAATACATATAATGGTCAACATGGAAGTGCTTAAGCTATAAAACCATAATAAAGAATGGACAACTCAACATAAATTGAACTAGTTGTTTCTTTGGATTATTTATAGGTTAATACATTACTTCCTAGTTGTTTTCCCAATATTGTTCACAAAACAGAGCAATACAACGAGTATTAAGATTGGAAAATAACGTTTGATTCCTACAACATCGTTGCAAGGCTTCATTAGCCTCTCTTTCATTGTGCTTAGTCTCTAGTGTATCATTTTTCTTTGGCTTGTCATGAGTAACTGTGGCTACATTCTGCAATATGGCTTCAATTATCATTGCATTCAAATATATTAGTAAGAATTTCCAAGTAAATTGAGCCTAGCCTTTTTTTTTATCACATAAAGAGAAAGAGTTTGAATAGAACAATGCATATCACATGGAATGAAACATATCTATATATGTGTTCATGCGTGTCCAAATATTTTATCATTGTTTTTCTACAAAGTTTAGATAAACATTAATGTAGTACCTTAAAAATTGGGGTTAGGGCCAATGTTAGATCAATTTACTTTTTATTTCATTCTAAGGACATGTGCCAACATTGGAGACCTCAAAAAGGGCCAACAGGTCCATGGTTGTGTCATTAAATTTGGATTGCAATCTCAAGTCTTTGTTGGGAATGCTAGTTGACACGTATGGAAAGTGTGGGAGAATTGAAGCTACACAGAGATTGAAAAGATTAAGAACTTCCTTGCCACAACCACGCATTAGATAACCTACAATCATTGTATTCCAAGATGCCACATATTCTTCATTCACATGGTCAAATAAACTTCATTCCTTCTCTATGTTGCCACATTTTTCATGCATGTCTATATGGGTGATTTGTACAACAACATCTGAATGAAACCCGCCCCTAATAATATCTTCATGAATCTCCATATAATGTTCCATAGCTATAAGGTCAATGAATGATGAAAGGGAAATGACAAAGATTCACTAATCTTTTCTAAATCCTACATGCCTCATTTGTTGATAAAACTTCAGGGAATCCATGCTTTACCCATTCTATGCATTACCTCCAATCATTGTTGTCCATGAGAGAACATTTGGTTTTGGCCTTTTCTGTAACAGCTGAAGCCTTGTGAACATGCCCACACATTGTGCATACCTTGTAATAAAATAGAATAATATTTCATGCCAAGACATTTGAAGATGACAAATCATCCAAATTCAATATCACAATACATGTACAAAACAAGGGAAAAAAAGGCAAATTTAAATACTTCATCCATAGAAGATTTGGCCAATAGATATACAACACACCTATATTACAAGTTTAGTTTCAAATAAAAACTAATGTTGTTGTTATATACATAGCTAATCCATGTATATATATATATATATATATATATGAAGTTATTAAACATGTGCAATTTTTTTTTTTGCTTTTAAAAGTGTGTGCGCGCGTGTACAAGGGAAACAACACACTCGACTCTGCCTCGCCACTCGACGACGAACAAGACGCAAACCACGATGAATATAACAAGACGACATAAGACGCACAACAAGTAACTGCATGCATTTAACAACGATCAATTGACAATAAGTAAGACTGACTATCCGCTCATCCTACCCTGCAATGGTTAGGACCTCCAAGACACATAAGCAACGCTCAAGCCCAGGTTCCCATCGATTTTAACCATTTAAGGTCTCAGGGCTGACGATTGTTATGAGGAACATGGAGGTGTCTACATCCTGCCTGACACAAGCAGACCAAGCACACGGAAGGTTTACCAACCAAGTACAACATTATTTAAATGAACAACAACCCTCATTTACTAACTCAGAATAATTTATTGTACTTAATTCAAGGACATTCCACCATATATTTTTATCAATAACAATAAAAATTACAGTAACGCTGCCATGAAATAATAAACACATTACATTTATATCACATTAACTTTGCAAAAATAACAATCACCTTACATCTTATGTGTTACCCATAACAATAAAACTACAATATCATTGCCATAAAATGACAACACCATTTCATTTTAAGTTACAATAACTTTGCAAGAATAACAATCACATTACAAGACAATGATAATTAATAAAGCCAGTAAGGAAATTAACACAACTTATTCCAACCTCCACTACGAGCCCTGCAATGCATGTCTAAAGCGCATAATATCATAAGGCACAATCTAAATCCACCTTGAAACAATTTCCTTTGTGAATTTTGATTTTTCAAGAGTCATCATAGTTCCATCTAAATCAATTTACCTTAAAATGTTATTGTTGTTATAAAAATTCTAATTTAAATCACTAACCAATAATCATGGGGAATATATATAACAATGTCCGAGGAATTAAATCGTGTATATCTTAACAACCTTTACACACAAATTCCTCATCCCACTGGTAAGGATAATAGTAACAATGATATTAATAATTGTTATTATTATTATTATTAATAAATGAAACACTTCATCAATCTAATTATAATAATCATTTTAAAAATCTTAAACCATTTCATAATCATGCAAAGATATCTAAAAAGGTTCTACAATATTCATACCCTTCATCCAATAATAATGAAACTACACACTTGATAGATCATGTGCATTTTCGATGCCCCATATAACATGCTAGAATAAAT
>SNQJ01S0069525.1:59925-73090 GCA_010110895.2 Picea sitchensis | reverse complement strand
GGGACAATTATTCCTCGAGGGAAGACTCATTCTCTCCAGGTTACACTTTGTTTAGTGTCGGAAGAATGGCCCAGGGTGGGGAATAGTCCAGGACAATCATTCCTTAGGGAAAACTCATTCCCTCCAGGTTACACTTTGTTTAGTGTCGGAGGAATGGCCCAGGGTAAGGAATGGTCCAAGCATTTCTCAAGGGCAGACTCATTCTCTCCAGGCTACACTTTGTTTAGTGTTGGAGGAATGGCCCAGGGTGAGAAATGGTCCAGGCTTAGAAATCAGAAACAATCCTTCTTCCTTGGTTGAGAAGAATGGGGCAGATAGCCCATTATTGATATTCTATATTGAGGGTAGACATTCTTTCAGACCTCACAGACATGAGTGAAAGATTGGCCTAGATGATTATTGTTGATATTCTATAATGAGGGAAGACACTCTTTCAGATCTGACAAACGTGAGTGAAAGATTGGCCTAGTTGATTTAGTTTTTATCATAACATTGTTTCTATGCAGATGAAGACTATTGTGGTGGTAGACATTCTTTCAGATCTCATGCATGTGAGTGAAAGATTGGCCCAGATGATACAGTTTTTATCATAATGCTATTTATATGCAAGATGCTCTCAGATGTTTGTTATGAAGACTGTATGATAGTAGATGAGGACTACTGTGATGGATATATATTCCACTATTCACAACCTTACGTTGTTGATCAAGTACTTGTGTGTTACTTGATGTGGTAGTTAACCACTAGAATGTAGGTATGTACTACTATGAATAGACACAGGTGTGTTCTATCCTTGTTCTAATTGCCTTGAAGACTATCAACAGTTTTTTGGAGACAATGATCATTCAAATGAATGATGAACATAGATTTTCCAGACGGAAAACAGTTCAGATCTTTTATTCCTCTTGTATCACTCTATGGTGAGAGTGACTTATCCAGCATCATATCTAATTACTCAGATGAAGTAAGCTTTCTATAATTGATGCAGTTGATGGTGATGGTGATGCTCATGATCTAGTCATGAAATAGTCTAGATGACTATATTGATGCTATCGGGTAAATGGTATTTTTTTGTGCTCAAGTCCATTACCTGTAAATACCTCTCTAGCTAGGAGGGAGTGTTAATATTATGGTAGCTTTGGGAGGTATTTACCCCCACGTGTGAACCTAATGAGAATAGAAGACTTTGGGAAGCAAGAGGAACCCTAATGAGTTGGATAATAACCCTAGAAGCCTTGTCAGCTCAAGAAGATAATTTATATTAGGCTATTAGCCTCCAAGAGAAGAAGTCAGCCATAAATAATAATTATATACTGAATAGACACATACCCAGAAGGAGAAGTCCGCCCCAACAAAATTGGCAAGATTACTATAAATACTGGGCACCAGTTCTCATTTGGGGCATCTCAGAATTGCAGTTTTCCCAGTTGGTGCGCACTGCAGTTGCAGTCTTGTGCGCATGTTTGGAAGAGGGTTGCAAGTGCAGTTGCAGTAGCAACAAGTTTCAGTATTTGGCTTGAATATCTCTTGGCTAGGGTTTGGGACTATCTAATCAGCTTTTGTGATGCGCTATCCTTGGGGATTGATACACTACTCTTTGTTTGGCTATCTAACCTAGGGTTTGCTTTCGGAGGAATTCTCAGGTCAAGGTTAAGGTGCTCGGAGGGAGGCTTCGGCCTATGGTTGGGTGATGAAGGTATCATCAATGGTAAAATGAGCACACCATCTTCTATATTCTAACAGAATCAAGGTATAAAATATATTCTTCAGAGTTTCAGGAAACTGAAACCTTTACTTTGGGCAAGGATAGAACTGGCATGGTGTCAATGACAATGGGTATCGAAAGGGATATTTTTTTCTCACTGGTAAAAGTATCTATTGGGTCAATCTCAAATTTTATGGAGGGAACAATTACCTCTGGATTTTCAAGTCTAGACTAGGGGTTTACTAATCAATGCCTCTGCAGAATGAATTTTTTTAAAACTTTCGTAAGGGGGGAATTCTTTGGTCTAGACATTAGCATTAAATTACGTAACTTTGGGTTGATACAGTTTACCTACTGATGCAACAGTCGATTTGAGGTATCCCTTTGGTTTCAACAAATTTTTGGGATTTGACACTGGTGTGGTCTGCTTATCATCTGGATTTTTTCTGACATTCTTTTTACTGAATGCTAGTTTTGTCTATGGTGGAGTTGCCAAGTGAAAGATAAAAATAATCCTTACTTATGTATTCAATATTTTTTCACCATCAAAGATAGAAATTTACCTTGTCGTTTTCTCACGTAAAATAACTTCATTTCTTCATCCCTGGCAGCGGTGCCAAAAAGATGTTGTTCCTGAGATTAATCCTAAGGCTCAAAGAGTAATTTCAGGCATCAATAATGTTTAAAGAGAATGTTTTAAAGAGTGATTTTCCTAACTTTAGTTATACAGGAAATGATCCTTAAATGAAATTAATAATAGGACAAGACAGAGGTTGTATTTCGTTGTCTGAGTCACAATTATAATACCAAATGGTGTGAAGAAGAGTTACAAAAATGAAAAACAAAGCAAGGCATCAATTATAGAAGAGTCTCACCTTGGAATAAAAAGGTAGAGAGCACACCATTGAACATGCCATGAAATGCAGTAATTCACGCAGCTTGCAGATCTTTCTTTACATATAGTAAGTATAGAGGAAAAACTACTTACCTAATGAATTGTTGATATAGTGTGATCACAATAGTTGTAATATTAAATTGCGACCAATCACTTTTCAAGGAATTATATAAATAAATTCAAGGAAACTAAAATACAGAGGAAACACGTAACTCAAACTGAACAAAAAATGGAATCTCTATCTGCACTTGTATTAATGCTAAAAAAGGATATTTTTCCCTATTACATTCGACAAGAAGCAGCCATGAATAGATCTGAAATATATCTATTTATACAAAAATTGTCACAACTCAAAACCATTGGACTTCATGCAATATCTGCTAAAAATGGAATGTAATTCGAATGAAATGATAACAAGAAGATATTGTTTGAGTTGATGCTTTCATATGTCTCTTCATTTGCTCACAGACGTGCTTGTTTTCCTTTTCTCTTTGAATTGGGCACACATATCCATTGAGGCCACCATAATCATTTGTTTATTGTTCTCGTCATCTAATTTCATTGCTATCTATTCTTCAGATGTGTTTACTAGAAAAGGAATATCAGTTAGAAACATGGGAGGAGTAATAAATGTGGTAGGTACCTCAGCGTTGTTCCGTTACAGGATGGTTAACAATTATGAGAAAGAATAACTGCTCATGAATAGGATTATGTGGGGACAAGTGTAGGTGGTGCAGTAAATGGGGTAACTGATGTGGAAGGTGTGACAGGTGTTGCTCCAACATCCCTTTATGTTTCTTTATTTTTCATGGGTGCGAGGGACTAGTTTGAAGTAACTTTCTTTTCATCTCGCAATGCACCTGGTGATGCCACATACCCCTGAGAGAAAACCATGGATTTAAATTGTGGGACCGCCCTTCGAAATTAAACCCCGCACAACTTTTCCCCCTGCAATTGCTCTAAGCCACTAATCTCCATGATCCATCAAAATTCGACTGTCAATCTTCGCGAAGTGAGATAAGCATCCAAAGTTAAGCCTAGGTCATAGATCTTGGTTATATGTAGAGAAGATAAAGTGAATTTTGTACAATTCATGTCCATCAATCTAAGCGGGGGACATGGGTCAGATCATCCCTGTATTCGTCTATTTTGTAATTTGGGGGGAGGAAACAAAGGTTGAGTAAAGAAATCTCAAAGACATGAAGCCCATCTAGACCATTGAATAAAGAGGACACGTGGTAGGAGATCCTACACTTTAGAGACTTAGTATTTCATAGATTTGCACCTCAAAATGCCCGAAGCTTGGAGTTTCGAAGTAAATACTCATCGTTGAAATCAAGAGGACACGCGGTAGGAGATCTTGTACTTTAGATACTTATAATTTTAGATATTTTCACCTCAGAACGCCCAAAGCCCAAAGTTCCGAAGTAAATCCTCATCATTGAAATCAAGTGGACATGCGACAGAAGATCCTATACTTCAAAGACTTAGCACTTCATAGATTTTCACCTTGGAACACCCAAAGCCTAGAGTTCTGAAGTAAATCCTTGTTGTTGAAATAAATAGGACACGCGTCAGGAGATCCTATACTTCAGAGACTTAGAGTTTCAAATATTTTCACCTCGAAACGCTCAAAGCTCGGAGTTCCAAAGTAAATCCTTGTCGTTGAAAGCAAGAGGACATGTGGCCGGAGATCTTATACTTCAGAGACTTATCATTTTGGAGATTTTCTCCTCGGAACGCCCGAAGCCCGGAGTTCCGAAGTAAATCTTTTCCATTGAAATCAATAGGACACGTGACACAATATCTTGTACTTTGGAGACTTATCATTTCATATATTTTCACCTCGGAACGCCCAAAGATCAGAGTTCCGAAGTAAATCCTCACCGTTGAAATCAAGAGGACACATGACAAGAGATCATGTACTTCAGAGACTTAGCATATCAGATATTTGCACCTTGGAACACCCGAAGCCCAGAGTTACGAAGTAAATACTCTCCATTGAAATCAAGAGGACACGCGGCATGAGATCTTGTTCTTCAGAGACTTATAATTTCAGAGGTTTTCACCTCAAAACGCTCAAATCACAAAGTTCTGAAGTAAATCCTATCCATTGAAATCAAGAGGACATGCGGCAAGAGATCCTGTACTTTAGAGACTTAGAACTCCAGAGAGTTTATGCTCCCTTTTCTATCTATTTAGCCCCTTATCTGCTATATTTGGTCCCTTTCTTAGTTTATCCATCTTCCAAATTGATTTATCATTCCACTAGATTCTGAAACCTGATCCATTGAGTTTTCTTGCAACTTTTCATGGCGCCATAACCCTTAAGGAAATAAGATTAGCCTGCATGTAATCAAGAGAGGTCTGTAAGATCTTCACTGAAAAAAATTGTTAATTGTAAATAGTAAAATAATTTTTAAATTTGAAGAGCTTGTATAGATCTGTTTACAGAGAGATTATTAAAAAATCCTGATGAAATTTGTTACCTGGCAAATCACAACAATTATTCAAATTGTTAACTTTAGCCAATCACAAATGTCATTAATTATCTTGTAGTTGATATTAATTCTTAATCAACTGCGATAACTTTAAGTATTTTGGGAGCTCAGACTTCAGGGGTTTTTATTGTTTAGACTTATTGAAACATCCAAAGAGTGGATTTCTGAAGCAACCGTTAGAGATTTACCTCTTTAAAAATCAAGTGTCTCTAGAACTCCAGAGGTTATTAGGATCATTCGATCAAAAGGGAAAACTCATAAACGACGCATATTGTGCACATCTTATTATTAACTAACCAATAATGAATTTGTTTTAAAATTAAAAGGCCACTTTTTAAGTTTCTTCTCTCTTTGGGTAAAATTTTATTTTCATGAGGTACAAAATATAAAGCTCGAAAGTTCAGAATTGTGTGTGTTCTAAAATAGGCTCCATCTAGGGATCGCATCTCCTTATGAGACATGAAATAACACTAGACCAGGTGCCTTTATTGGGCAAATGGAGTCATTATTGAATTTATGGGAAACACCTTTAGGGATTAATCATACAGAGAAAAATTGAACTTCAACCACATCTCAGAAAACCTTCAAAACATCCCCAACTATAGATATCAAGTTAGTCTATTTAAAATTTTACTTTCCTGAAACTAAGTTCGTATGTGTTCAAGATAATCAAAATGACTTTAACCAAAATATTAGACTTTGATCTACTTTGTTCGCATCAAGGTTGAGTAGATGTAACAATTTATTTATGGAATCCCTCGTTGGTCCATAATGTAAATATTACCAGAAAGAGAATTAGATGTTAGAGTATGTTTTGTAGATATGTATGACAACCATATAGATATCATAGATATTGCTTCACTACTAGCGAGCCTGTTCAGTACCCTGGTGAAGTTATCTACCTCTCCCATTGAATTTCCTTTCACCACTTCAATTAGCACTTTTTCATTTTGCTGAGATGAGGGCAATCATTACATGAATTTCCTTTCATCATCTCTTTTTGGACAAAATGGGGGCAATCGAATTTCAAATTTACTTTCACCATTTGTCTTATATTTTAGTATTTTGAAGTGGGGACAATCAATTTGTATGTATCATATGAGGGATGATATCTGCTTAAATTTTTTAAAAGGGAGGTTTGTCATAATTTTTTAAGTATACTCCGAGACTAATTTTCTTCCAATTTTCAATACACCTTCGTCTATAGGGAAGATTTTATAGGGATTTTGATTTTCATGGATCAACCTTGAGTGAATTAGTCAGTTTAAAATCCGGTAGAAGAGTTAAAGTTATCAGTATTATCCTAGACATACTTTCTTTCAGTTAAAATCAAAGGAACATAAATATTTTCTCCTAATATTGTTTCCGAGATATGTTTTTAAGTTTTAGGAGTCAAGGTGTAATTCTTTCTTTCTATGAAGATCCAGGAAAGGTAACGAAAATCAGAAGAGAATAAAATTTCAGGGATAGGAAAATAAAATAGAACGATGACCCAAAGGGGAAGACACAAAAGATTCTCATTCTGACATAAGTTTGTTTATTGATTTTGAACTTCTTTTCAAGACCTTTTTATCCTTAATTTCTTTCTTCTTTTATTTTATTTATTTTATTTCATTTTCATTTTATTCAGAGAAGGCTTCAAAATTAATCTGTAATACTTATACTTTTTTGATCTTTGATCAGGTGACAATATCTATATGAGTGAAACCTCCTTTACATCCAATAATATTTATTTAAAATTTTAGCTTGGACTAGCGTGATAGGAGTTCATACCTCAGATTTCCTTTGTATTTTGAATCAAGCAAGTTATTAATTTATCACTTGTTTTGAGAGAAAGAAAATATTTTGAAAAATGAGTGTTGGATTTCGATACATCCTTATATCTAAACTGACAGTAAGTATTCTGCAGGGAACAAAAATGGGAAATTTCAAAAAATTATGTAGAATAGAAATGCTATATGGTACATATGATTTTATATTTTTCTTTCATGATATCAAGTAAACTTGGTTTATTTACAACAAAAAGTAAAATTTGGATAGTTTACAAAAGGAAAATAAAACTACAAATTGAAACAGAAAACAATGTCAATCCATATCGGTATGTACAATGGGAATCTGAAATATGACTATTGCATAAAATGTTTTAGGTAACGCCTACTGATAGGAGCGTCAATAATTTTTTCGTCGAGGTTTTCCAGTAAGAAGGAAGTTTTCCCCTCAGCAGCTGCAATCCTGAATGGTCTGAACAAGAGATGGTCAAACTTGCCATGTTTCCCTGCATTTTCTTTCATAGCATCCCACTTCAAAACTAAATCTCCCCATATTTAGATTTTTTATCGAAAAGGGCCTTCATATTATCTTGGTACTTTTGAAGTTTGTCATCTACTTCGGCCCTATTTTGTTGGAATTTGATTATTTAGTTTATCCTTCTTGTAACATTGTTTGACTCTTTATTTTCATCCTGCTAGAGCTTCATCACAAGAAGAGAGAGATTGATAGGAAGCACAACGTCAGTACCAGAAACCAATTGAAAAGGGGGCATACCTATTGATTTATTGGTGCATATTTGATTCGCCCATAAGGAGTATTTCAGGTGAACGTGCCAAGCCTTCTTATTTCCTGTCAACACTTTTTTTATTATAGTCATCAGGATCTTATTGGATGATTCGGCCAACCCATTCCCCTGAGGATAATAGGTTGTAGAATGTCCTAACACAATGTTGTATTTTTGGCAGAAATTGACCATTTCCATATATTTGAAAGCTTGGGCATTGTCAATGACTATTTTTCGAGGGCAACCAAATCTCGATAAGATGTTCTCTTCCAATAATTTTATTACTATCGAATTTTTATCATTCTGAGTTGGAATGGCTTCGACCCACTTCGTGAAGTAATCTATAGTGGTTATCATCCATTTATGTTGGGCTCTTGACTATGGATGTATTTCTCCGATGAAATCTAGACACCATTGTTGAAAGGGAGATTTTTCTTTGATCGATATTAAAGGTAGTGCAAGGAGATTTTGCTTACCAGAGAATAGTTGGCAAGAGTTGTAGGCTCTGACCTTGGCATTCACGTCAGTAAATAACTTTGGCCAATAATATCCATCTCTTAAAATATCGTAGGTCGTTTCCCTCCATGCATGGTTTCCTCCACACACTCCTTCATGAAATTCATTTATGACACCTTCTATTTCAGATTCTATTAAGAAACATAAGAATAAACCTAGAGTATCCTTCCAATACAAATGGCCATCAATAATACAATATTTAATTGCATGTAGCTTCAAAGTTTTCGATTTGGATGGAGTCATGTCATTCGGGCACTGAAGGGTAAGGAGGTATGAAAAAATATCGCAATACCAAGCAGAGGAATAAAACTTATCTTCGATCTGAATCGTAGGGGTTTGATCATCAAGCTCCTCTATATCTGGGAGATATCTGTGTGATTCTAGGTGTTTTATCTCGAGTGGCCTGAAATTTGATTCGGTTAATAGTTTTTCTAGGCCTTGACCTTTGACTAGATTGGTTGGTTTCACTTCTAGATCAAATTATTTAATTTTAGCTAACCATCGTTCTCTTCTCCCATCATTGTCCAGCTGAACTGAAATTTCTTTGATAGCATTAGTTGGCACGTAAGCGATTATCTTGGAATGCATTACATATGTCCTGAAAGCCTTGAGATCCTTCACCATTCTCAAGTATATCGTACTTTAATTATGCATCCCTGAGTCTTTTGTTGAAGAAATATATTGGTTGTTTGAATCCCTCCTCATTCTTTTGCAGGAGTACTGCTGCAACAATATGCTCGGA
This sequence comes from Picea sitchensis, assembly GCA_010110895.2. Lineage (NCBI taxonomy): Eukaryota > Viridiplantae > Streptophyta > Pinopsida > Pinales > Pinaceae > Picea > Picea sitchensis. The sequence goes on along the minus strand of SNQJ01S0069525.1, from coordinate 64,177 downwards.
AGCGAATGAGAATATCAAGAATTTCTTTGTATAGTCTAGACTTGCTAACACTAGTTCTTCCCCTATAGATTTATTGATGCGCTCGAATGATTCTTTAACCTCAATAGTCCATTTCACTTTGTTGTATTTCTTCAACACATCTATAATCATTTTAATTATTTCAGCAAAATTGGGAATAAATATTCTCAAAAGGTTGATCTTTCCTAAAAAGATTGAATTTATTTTATGTTCCTAGGAATATTAATCATGTCTATAGCCTCAACTCATTTAGAGTCAACCTTGATTCCTTCTTTTGACACTATATGACCCAATATCTTACCTTCCTGCATAGAGAAATGTGATTTCTTAGGATTAAGAGACAAACTGAACTTTCTGCATTTTTCGAAGTTTTGCCTGAGGTGTAGCAGATGTTCTACATCAAAGTGAGAAAAAAACGTCTAATCATCAAGATAAATAACAAAAAAAAAATCTTTATCACTAACGAATGCGATATCCATCTCTCTCTGCAAAGTATCCCCTGCATTCATCAAACCAAATGGCATTTTATCGTACATAAAAGTTCCCCACGAAGTGGTAAACGCAGTCTTTTCTATGTTGTCTTCATGGACAATGATTTGATTGTATTCGGAAAACCCATCGATCATGGACATCCTGTTAGCTCCAAATTCCTTCTTTAGAACATGATCCATTTTCGGTAGTGGGTAGTTGTCTTTGAGGGACGACTGATTTAAGTTTATGAAATCTACATAGTGCCTTATTTCACAATTTTTCTTTCTAACGGGTACCAAATTTGCTACCCATTCGAAATACCTAAGTGGAATGATAATTATTACATCGAGAAGCTTCTTGTTTTCCATTTCTATCACTGGCAGGAGAATAGGATTTTTTTGTCTGAGTTTCTACCTGAAATATTTTATACCATGTTTCGAAGGAATCTTGTGTTCAATAATAAAGGTATCGTAAATTTTCAGATCATCATAGGGCCACGCAAAAATGTCTTTGTATTTCCTAAGCAACTCGACATACCTATTCTTCATTTGGACTGGAAGGTATTTAGATATCTTGACCAGTTTAGGATCTTCTTCAGTTCCTATATTACAGTCTTCAACCTCTTCAGGTTGAGGTCGTAAGGTATACTTTAAAGGTATGTCATCCTGGTCAAACAATCTCTCTAAGGGGATCAGACTTCTGGGGATCTGATTGTTCTTAAGTATGAGCATGTGGTGGTTTGCAATCTTATCCTGGAACTTTTTAGGATCTTCACCTTCCTACATGACCCAAATAGGATCGTTCTAGTATTCCTAATCTATGTGAGTCTCATAAAACACGTCAACCATTTCAAGGAACTGTTTGATTTGTTCATCATCTTCAAAGAATTTCCAGTGCTGAACATTGTTTGGGATCAAAGGAATGTGTCTCTTTAGTTTTAGGATAGTAGGTGGTAGAAAGGTTGCAACAGATTTGGCTAAAGAGTCAGTTTGCTAATTTTCCATTATGGGAATAGAGTGAATATTAAAAGATGAGAAGAAATTTTCTATCAAATCCTAGGTGCAATTTCTGTATGATCTTAGCCTTGAATGTTGATATTGATACTATTGTTTTATTTGTTTCACAATGAGCTCTGCATCACCATAAACTATCATATGTTTGGCTTTTAACTTTCTGGCAGCTTCCAATCCTAAGACTAAAGCTTCATATTCACAGACATTATTCGTATAATCAATATCCCACTATAATCTATATGAGAAGGGAATAATGTACTCATCTCTTGGCACTACAAATAACACTCTATCCGCTACTCCTTCAGAGGAAAAAGCTCCATCAGAAAACGTTTTCCACATTCCTTTTCTATTATTTACACATTTCTTTGTTTTTTCTACTTTTTTATTTTCTTCTTCTTTACATTCTTCAAAATCATCGTCTATAGATAATATACAATTTCTTAAGTCCTGATCAACAACATATACTGGATAATTATTGGGGTTTTGGGGTTCACTTACAATATATGCCAATCTAGTTTCTCTGTACAATCGAGTGAATTTTCCATCGAAAATCAGGATCGTAGCGTAAGTCATATCCAGTTGAACTGATCCTCCTAATTTGGCGCCCCAAGACCTGGAAAAAAGCATGTTGTACTTGGAAGGGACATTAGCAACAACCACATCCATAATGATACTTTTTACAGGGATCTGAGAAAGATTTACTACCAAATCTTTAATCATATCGAGACACTTAACCTTTCTAGAATCAAATGAGTACAAGTATTGATAAGGTCTAGCGATTTTGAGGCCTAGCTTCTCCATGATAATTTTAGGCACTAAATTATAAGAGGCCACAAAATCTAACATACAATTGTGGAGTAAATGGTCATGCACAGTTAGTGTAATTTAAAATGGAGCAACAAAATCCTTGTTGTTTTCGATGTGTGGACCGAACATGATCGTAGGTCTTTCATCTTGTAGATTAATAACATCTCCATCACATTCGGCCTCAGAAAAATTTATCACTTCAGCAATTTGATTTTTATAAATTGTTTTTTTTGCAAGTTCAACCAAAGGCATGGGGATTTTAATTTTATTAAGATCATTTTCTAAACTAAAACCTCCAACTTTTTTTTCGGTTTCTCTGGTTGGAATTTTTTCTTCTGTATTTTCCGATTTCTTAGTTTGCATTGTTCTTATTTCAACTGGTTTTTCTCATGCATCTTGTGTTTCAGTTGGTGTTTTAGTAACTTCTACCTCATTCATTTTACTTCGTGGAAAAATATTTTTGGGTGGAAGATTCATAGATTTTTTCTCTCTGGGCCTTAAATCATACTTTTGTTGGAGTTCGACCATTATTGAGTCGGTGATCCCTTGATACGTAGAATCTCCCATATTGTTGATGCTTTCCTCATTATTAAACAAGGATTATAGGTCTAAATATTTTTCATAATCCTTCCTGGTTAAGTTTGGCTCCAAATCATCATCGCTAAGGTTATACAGATCTTCTTCTAGCTCCTCATAATTTTTCATTTCATCTCTTTGAATAAAATTTTCAGTTTTAAATGGAGCTTGGATCTTTTGATCTTCATTTTTTATTTTTCTTTGTTGTATATGAGGGTTAGGGTTTCTCTTGAACTGATTCCTAATGTATGGATCAGGTTTGGCTTGATCTAATTCCATCCTGGATATTTTTTTTGATAAATCTTTGATTATCTTGGCCATCTCATCCATATTTTCTTTTGCAGACTTCCTAGATCCAGAGGGTCCTGCTTGTTCTTTGAAACGCCTAGGTTATTTGGTTCCCATATCAATCTTAGTTTTTAATTTCCTAGATGCCATCATATTGGATTCAATTACTATGGCATCGTCCTGCATTCCTGAAAAAGTGGTTGATCTTCTTTCTCTTAAGAGGGGAGAAAAGTCAGGTTCAAAGGCCCCTGCAAAAGTTACCTTTGCAGAAGGTTGAGAAGGTTTGAATTCAGCTGGGATTTTGTTATACAATTAGTTGAACCTCTGAGTAAATTCAAGGACTGATTCAAAATTATTTTTTCTTAGAGCCCCAGATTCTGTTAAATTATAGAGATGGTCCTTTTTCTCTCCCCATTGTCTTAAGAAGGAATTTTCTAGATCATCATACGACCGTATGGAACCTACAGGGATCCCTTTGAACCAATTCCTCACTTGTCCTTCAAATTTTTGTACTAACAGTCTTGATTAAACATCCTCATGTTCGATGCCAAGGATATCAACAAACTAATAAAAAAAGGCTATGTGTTTTGTTGCGGTTAGATCTCCTTGTCCCATGAATTTCGCTAGTTTTTCCATATAAAATTTGGGCAAATCATGAAGGACGACAGGGAAGACCAAGGGAGCATATGTGGAAGCTACCTTGGCAAATATTCTAGGAGGAGGAGCTTGTCCTTGACCTTGTCCACCTGCTCCTCCGCCTCCGGTGCCACCAACACCAGTGATTGGAAGTCTAGGAGACAAACTTCGGGAGATATAAAGGGGATTTTAAAAAAAATCTAGGGACTGAAGTGGTGACCTTTCGACTACTTCAGGATGTGGTGAAGGAAGTTCCAGAAAAATTCCATTAGGAGATGGAAAATATAAAAGAGGACGAAAAGGGAAATGTGGGCTGGTTTCCTCAGACTTACAAGATGCATATATAGGAGAACCAATAGGGGGTGAATCAGGGTATAAAATATATTATTCAAAGTTTCAGGAAACTAAAACCTTTACTTCGGGAAAGGATAGAACCGACAGGG
>SNQJ01S0069525.1:34124-51240 GCA_010110895.2 Picea sitchensis | reverse complement strand
CAGCAACTGTCAAGTTGGGGTTTATATTCAGTGTTTTGCCAGGTTCAATTTCTATTGGTATACTTTTAGAAGAGATGGTAGCTGATGTTTGAGGTAGGTCTTCAGAATTAAGATTTTCCTGGGTATCTGACTCCAAAAGTGCAGCTAGTTGATTATGTATTTCTGGAGTCACAGAGGAGGGTTCACAAATAAAATTATTAATTACTTCATCCTCAGTGGCATCTTTAAGGCTTAAAGCTTGTCCGATAGTCAAGATAGGTTGAGTAGTTTGATCATCATAGTCCACCCATAAGGAATTGTCATTATTAATCAAGGGTGTAGCGTGAGGGTAGAGAGTAAGTTGTTTGGTCTCATATCCATTGGAAATTGTCATTGAACTAGATTTGCAGCTGATAAAGGCATCTGTTGTGGCTAGCCAAGGCCTACCCAAAATTAGAGGATAACCCCCCAACTTTGTTTTAGGTTGTAATACCACAAAGTCAGCTGGATAATTCCAGGACTCAACTAAGATGATTAGGTCTTCAATAACTCCTTTCGATTTGATTGTAGAATGGTCAGCTAATTCTAGAATGGTTGGGGTATCTCTGATTCCATTCTTCAGTTGTAATAGTTGTGAAGTTTCAAGAGTCATAATATTGATAGAAGCACCTAAGTCTACCAGAACTCAAGGAATTACTGTTTTTCCAATTTCCACTGTGACAGTAGGATGGTTGGGATCACCATATTTAACTGGAGGGGCTTTAGCCAACATTAGTGCAGAAAAATCACCTATGACATGAACTATGAGGGGATCTTTAGTTTTCCTACCAAGTTTCTTAACACAAATGTCTCGCATAGTTCTGGCATAAATTGGTACATCTCTTAGTGCTTGCAACAGTGGAATTTTGACATACAGATTTTGTAATTCCCCTAGAAGATTGAAAGTAGGTGGCTCAGGAGTTTTAGTCAAAGCTAAACGCTCAGGGAATGGTGGTTCCACTATTTCAGCAATAGTATTAAAGGATGGTTGTACCTCTTCAGGTGAATCGTTCTTTTTTATTTCTTCTTTATCGGAATCAGAAGAGGTAACATCATCACTGATAGGTTCTTCTATTTTCCCAGATCGTAAATGAATATCGTTGCATTGTGCAGGGAAAACATAAAGTATAGGCTAGTTTTGAATATCAATACACTGCACAGCCTTATTATTGGGGTTAGGATTAGGTTGTACAGGTAGTTGGGGCCGCATCATTTGATTATTTGGTGGAGCACCTGGTGGTAAAAGGAGTGGTTGTTGAAATTGTGATTGAAATTGAGGAAATTGATTTGGAAACGGGGGTTGTTGACCTCTCCAATTTGGATTCCATTGGTTAAAGTAAGGTTGTTGTTGTGGAGGCCAAGGAGTCCACATTTTTGGGTCTACAAAGGGAGGGTTTGTTTGTTGCATGGTTGGGTAATTCATTTGATTGAAGGGTGGGTATTGCATTTGGTTAAAGGGAGGGTAATTTGCTTGACTAAAAGAGGGATAATTATTCCAACTATTAGAAGATGTAAATGGCATATTAGGATTCATACCTTGTCCCCGTGGTTTCCATTACCTTCTCTATGTCAACAGATAGACAACTTCATATTCTTCATCAGTTGGTTGTACTGTTGCTTTGATTCTTGGTAAAGAAGGGCATTGTTGAGTTTCATGATCCTTATCACAAAGGGTGCAAATTGGAATTTTGTCCAATGGGCATTCCCTTAGTGGGTGATTTTCTCTGCATTTGGAACAAAAGATGGATAGAGCAACTTCTTCTTTGGCTTGTTTCTTCTTAATCTGTAAGGTGTCAATTTTTGAAGCAAAAGAACTTAACATTTCAGTTCTAAAATCTTCAAGTAAATTACCTATTTCGGCTCTTGTTGCTCCTCCACTGATTGATTTTTAAACTCTTGAAAATGTGGTATCCCTGTTGTTTGATCTATTCCTTGCAGCTCCTCTTGAACATATTTTAAAGAGGTTAACAATTTCATCATATGATTCTTTAGATATGTCCCCTTTACCAAGCATATTTAGCATATCTAGACAGTCATCCCTTACTCCTTTTAATAATATTTTTTTAAGAATATCTTTACTTACATCGGGGTGACAGGATCTTTGTAGATTATATTGTAGCCTTTCCACAAAGTCCTCCATATTTTCATCCTCTTTTTGTATCATCTTGAATAGTCCCTCTCTTTTTTCTCTTGTTTGGTAATAGTCTTGATATTTGTGCAGAAATTTTTGTTTCATCTGATCCCATGTTGTGATTACATGACCTCCAAGACTCATGAACCATCTTAATGCATTTCCCTTTAATGTTGTTGGAAATAGATTTAATTTTTTAGCATTGGTAATGTAATCATAACTTCTGCATAATATGTCAAACTCGAAAATGAATTCATCGGGATCTTTAGAAGATAAACCATAAAAGTTAGGTAAAGATGAAAGTGGAATATACGTCATAGGAGCTACTCCTCTAGGAAGATCACCAATAGGAAATCCTAAGGTAGAAAAAGAGTTTTCATTGTTTACCTCTCCTTCAGGACCTACCTGTTCTTCATGGTTCAGTTATTCATTATACCCATCCATGGTTTATTTTGTTTGTTCCCCTACTGCACTTGCTCGATCCTCAATGTTTTCTGCTAGTTTCTAAATTGTCTCCATTTCAAAGTTCACTTGAAAGGAAGGTTGAGGTTTTGGTTTTCGAGAGCTTGGTCACTGAGGAACAAAAGATTCATATTTTGTTATAATCTCATCAATAAAAGTATTTCTTCCTCCCCTTCCTCTGCCCCTACCACCTATAGGGTTAGTTTCCTTGGGGGATCCGCGTCCTCTCATGCAATCTGTACATCTGAAAGAAAAACATAAATTCTTTTGAAATCTATAATTGACTTCCCTGGCAATGGCGCCAAAATGTTGGTCACTATACTTGTTTATTAATTAAAACAATCAAGTGTTACATAAATTGTCAACCCAGGGAAGTCTATTTATTTCAAAGATAATCACACACTGTATATGCTCAATCTCAAAAGCAATCCAAAGTTGTAGTAAAAGTTACACTAATCACACCTTGCTTTGAACAGACTGAAGTTCTACTTTGAATTACAGTAAAAGCAATCTTTCTATTGCAGAATTCGAGATTCAAGGGAAAATAATTATCAGAAGAATCCTAGATTATATTAAGAAACAACAACCTAGGAAAAATGAACCTTTCAGCAAACTGCAAAAGAGAAGACTAGCTATTTTGTAACAGAGAACATGACCCTATTCCCCAAAGTAGGAATATTCAACACCTGTCTCTGACTATCACACTTTCATAAACTCATTCTGCAAATAGAATTACCAATCAAAATGATCAACAATTACCTAGGAATGAATTGTATGAAAATGATGCAACAATCCGTTGAAACAGAGTTTTAGCAAAACGAAGTTTTAACAAGGCACGGATAAAAACAATAATTAACACACTACAAAATCTAATGGGTCAATCTTGTGAGGAAGGTGGGCCCTCTCCTTCTCATAAGATTCCCCAGAAATGAAAGGGAACTAAGAAGAAATGCTCAAAATGATATTTTATTCATCTATCCAATGTAACAAGTTACTATATCAAAAGTGAACACGCTCCTTCTCTATAATTCCCCTCTAGCTAAGCCTTTCATAATCCCTCTCTAATGTTTATTTCTCTTCTATTTAAAGAGGAGAATCCTCTTAATACAATTAAGCATAAGATTACATGTGTACATACAAATCCTATTCTTAGTCCGATCTAATATTCTATGCTAGAATAGCATATTCTGATCTTCTATAGAAAAATGTTGTTACAGTGGTTGTAATGGTGTTGGCTTTGAGGTACAGCTATTGCGGCCAGTGTAATAGCTCCTTTAATTATCTTTTATTGTTACTGTTGTATGTGAAATACTGTTTCAGCATCGCAAATCACAGATTGTTTCAGCAACGAGATTTGCGTATTGTTTAACTGTTTCAGCAACGTGGTCTTCAAGCAGCAACGATATATTAACTGCAGTCTTAAAACTGTTTTTGCAACTATATATTTCTGATTAATGTCTAAGTATGAACGTAATGTAAAATTACATGTAAAACAAATTAAACATATAGAAAAGAGAAGAAATGTTATATACCTTTGGAAAAATAGATTAAGGTGATAATGTAGGCTTAAATATGAGCTAGAAAAGGATGTAATGATAGTAAAAAGTATGAGAAAAAAGGTACATTATAGGGTCCTAACAGTATTCTTTTGACCGAATGGCAGTTTTGTCTATGGTGGTGTTGCCAAGTGAAAGATAAAGATAATCCTTACTTGTGTATTCAATCTTTGTTCACCATCAAAGATATAAATTTACCTTGTCATTTTCTCAGGGAAAATAACTTTGTTTCTTTGTCCCCGGTAGTGGCACCAAAAGTATGTTGCTACTGAGATTAATCCTAAGGCTCAAAGAGTAATTTAAGCATCGGGAATGTTTAAAGAGAATGTTTTAAAGAGTGCTTTTCTTACCTATAGTTATACGGGAAATGATCCTTAAATGAAATTAATAATAGGAAAATACAGAGGTTGTATTCCATTGCTCGAGTCACAATTATAATACCAAACGGAGTGAAGAAGAGTTACAAAACTGTTAAACAAAGCAAGGCATCAATTACAGAAGAGTATCACCTTGTTTGCAGTGGAAGAAAAGTAGAGAGCACACCCTTGAACAGGATATGAAATGCAGTAATTCACACAGATTGTAGGTCTTGCTTTACTTATAGTAAATACAAAGCAAAAATTGCTTACCTGATGAATTGTTGATATAGTGTGATCACAGTATTTGTAATACTAAATTGAAACCAATCAATTTTCAAGGAATTATATCAAGAAATTCAGAGAAATGAAAATACAGAGGAAACACATAACTCAAACTAAAAAAAAAATAGAATCTCTATCTGCACTTGTATTAATACTCAAAAAGGAGATTTTTCCCTATTACATCTGGCAAGAAGCAGCCATGAATAGATCTGAAATTTATCTATTTATACAAAAATTGTCACAACTCAAAACCGTTGGAATTCATGCAATACCTCCTAAAAATGGAATGTAATTTGAATGAAATGATAGTAGGAAGATATTGTTTGAGATGGTGTTTTCATATGTCTCTTTATCTGTTCGCAGACGCACTTGTTTTCCTTTTCTCTTTGAATTGGGCACACATGTACATTGAGGCCACCATAATCATTTGTTTATTTTCCTCGTCATCTTATTCCGTTGTTATCTGTTCTTTGGATGCATTTACTAGAAAATGAATATCAGTTGGAAACATGGGGGGAGTGACAATGAGACATGTATCTCAACGCTAGATCATTAAGCGATGGCTAACAGTTATAAGAAATAATAACTTCTCATGAATAGGATGGCGCGGGGACAAGTGTAGGTGGTGGGGTAAATAGGGTAACTAATGTGGAAGGTGTGACAAGTGTTGCTCCAACATCCCTTTATATTTCTCTATTTTACAGGGGCATGAGGGAGTGGTTTGAAGTAACCTGCTTTTCATCCTGAAATGCACCTGGTGATGCCACGTACCCCCGAGAGAAAACCATGGTTTTAAATTGTGAGATCGCCCTTTGAAATTAAACCCCATGAAACTTCGCCCCCCACAATCGTTCTCAGATGCTTATCTCCACGATCCATTAAAATTTGACTATTGATCTTCGCAAAGTGAGATAAGCATCCAAATTTAAGACGAGGTCACAGCTCTTGGTGATATGTAGAGAAGATAAATCAAATTTCGTACAATTCCTTTCCGTCGATCTGACCGAGAGACATGTGTCAAACGATCCCTATATTCAAGTATTTCATACTCCAAGGGGAGGCATGTAGTGCTGAGTAAATAACTCCCAAATCCCATATGGACCATTGATCAAAGAGGACATGTGGTAGGAGATCTTGTAGTTCAGAGACCTAGTATTTTAGAAATTTTCACCTCGAAATTCTCGAAGCCCGGAGTTCCGAAGTAAATCCTCATCATTGAAATCAAGAGGACACATGATAGGAGATATTGTACTTCATATACTTAGCATTTCAAATATTTTCACCTCAAAACGCCCAAAGCCCAGAGTTCCGAAGTAAATCCTCGTCATTGAAATCAAGAGGACATGCGACATGAGATCCTGTACTTAGGAGGCTTAGTATTTTGGATATTTGCACCTTAGAATGCTCAAAGTCCAGAGTTTTGAAGTAAATCCTCTTCATTGAAATCAAGAGGACATGTGGCAAGAGATCATGTACTTCAGAGACTTAACATTTCGAAGATTTTCACCTCAGAAGACTTGAAGCCCAGAGTTCTAAAGTAAATCCTTGCCACTGAAATCAAGAGAACATGCGGCAGGAGATCCTGTACTTCGGAGACTTAACATTTCAAAGATTTGCACCTCAGAATGCCTGAAGCCTAGAGTTCTAAAGTAAATCCCCACCATTGAAATCAAGAGGACACGTCAGATGAGATCCTATACTTTAGACACTTAGCATTTCGTATATTTGCACCTTAGAACGCCTGAATCCTAGAGTTCTAAAGTAAATCCTCATCGTTGAAATAAAGAGGACATGCAGCAAGAGATCCTGTACTTTGGGGATTATCATTTCAGAGATTTGCACCTCAGAACACCTAAATCCCATAGTTCCAATGTAAATCCTCTCCGTTGAAATCAAGAGGACATGCGAGAGGAGATCATGTACTTCAGAGACTTAGCATTTCATATATTTTCACCTCAGAATGCCTGAATCCCGGAGTTCTGAAGTAAATCCTAGTCATTGAAATCAAGAGGACATGCGGTAGGAGATCTTGTACTTTGGAGACTTCGTACTCCAGAGAGTTTGTGCTCCCTTTTCTGTCTATTTAGCCCCTTCCCTGCTATATTTGGTCCGTTTCTTAGTTTATCCATCTTCTGAACTAATTTATCATTCCACTAGATTCTAAAACCTGATCCATCAAGTTTTCTTGCAACTTTTCATGGTGCCATAACCCTTAAGGAAATAATATTAGTCTGCTTGTAATCAAGAGAGGTCTGTAAGCTCTTCACTAAAAAAAATTGTTAATTTTTAATAGTAAAATAATTTTGAAGTTTGAAGAGCTTGTATAGATCTGTTTACAGAGAGATTATTAAAAAAGGCTGATGAAATTTGTTACCTGGCAAATCACAACAATTATTCAAATTGTTAACTTTAGCCAATCATGAATGTCATTAATTATCTTGTAGTTGATATTAATTCTTAATTAACTGCATTAACTTTAAGTATTTTGGGAGCTCGGACTTCAGGGTTTTTTATTGTTTATACTTATTGAAACATCTGAAGCGTGGAGCTCTGAAGAGACCATTAGAGATTTAACTCTTTAAAACTCAGATGGCTCCAGAACTCCAGAGGTTATTAGGATCATTCAATCAAAAGGTAAAACTCATCAACGACGGATATTGTTCACACCTTATTATTAACTAACCGGTAATGAATTTGTTTTAAAGTTAAAAGGCCACTTTCCAAGTTTCTTCTCTCTTCGGGTAAAATTTTATTTTCATGAGGTACAAAATATAAAGCTCAAAAGTTCAGAATTGTGTCTGTTCCAACACATACCATGGGCACTGAATGCACTAATATGTTCATATTCCTATGGATGTTATCTAAAAATCGGTTTGCATATACTCATGGTTGTCCATCATGACCATGTCACATGTGCAAAGGAAATACCTTTGGCCGCATTGGTCCCACATATGCATAATCAAACAATATCATTATTCATATGATCAACATAAAAAATTTTATTCATTTATATTCCTCAAAATATAAAAATCAAATAATTATAAAATTTTCTTACCAATATCTTTGTAGGCACTACAGGGAGGGATAAGAATATTTTGGCCCTTCCAGTAGTCTATCCTTGCATAGGGATATTTCTCTATGCCTATCACTTGGTGTGACCACCAAGCAAAGAAGGCATCACCCCATGGATCCCCCATATGCCCTCCCCCCTTCCTTGGTAAAACTTTAGTCCATCTCTCCATTGCACCATCTCATACATAGTGAGGATGGATTTCCACTCTAGGATTGATCATGTGTATCCTATCAAAGAAGAAACAACATGTGAGGATTCCATAGCCAAAATTCTTTAGTTTTCCCTTTTTGCATCCTGTTAATTGGGCCTTCATACATGACGACAATGTTGTGCTCCAATCATACAATTTTGGCCTCAAACATTCTCTGGCATAAAACATCATTTCCTAGGAGGATTGATGCAATGATGTTGATCCTGTAATATGGGCAATACATAATACAATGATCTTCATACTAAGGTTTGTAATATTCCCTATTGGGAGTTGGATCCCAACGTTCTATGTCTCGGCTAAGAATTGCAATGCAATGTATTCATTGATCATGAGACCAACATATACTTTACCTTTTAAATTCATGACATCTCCTCATTGAGGTATCCCAATAATAAAGTATATATACTTTGTTTCAATATTTAAAGATTACCCCCTATCATGAAAGCATATGCATCAAGTTAAAAATTCTATCAGAGTTGCAAGCAATATTCATTGTGCATGTATGCCATTGTAATAAAAAAAAATGTATAATCTTCATCTACGAAGAGCTTCTTAGGCCTCCTGATAATTCATCACATCATTATCAACTTCTCCATGTTCCCTCTCCCTCCCCTCTATCACCATCCTTCAAAATCCAAATGTTTTTTGAGTCAAATCTCTTTAAATTCAATGTTTGTGTAGTTGTATGTGATTGTTAGGTAAGACAATCGCATATGTATACGATCCACATTAAGCAAAGTCATGTACATGTCCAAGCAACTTTTACATTTCATATTCTACTCCAAAAAATCCACAAAATCTCAAAATATTGTGATAAAAATGAAGAGGAGGAAGATATTACTTACTTGGTCCAAGCAGTTTTGAATTTCAAGCTTTGTGCACCCCGTATCAATATCTAGAAGTTTGAAGGGTAAAAGGGGCTCCAATTCGCTCCAAAGGGTAAAAACAACAATGAGTTTTAAACTTATTTTAACACATTTTTTCCACTTTTTCAAAAACGAATTCCATGATTTTTAAAAATTCTATGTCATTTTGCCTAATAAAACACCTGGGCGTTGTGTTCTTATGCAACTATCTTTGAGAGATCTCACTTTTACAAATATTTGTATATCTGGTGGCATTTTTTCAATTTCTTTGATATGTATTGTGTTCTTTACTAGCACGTAGAGTAGGTACTGCCCCGCCTGCATACTGCATTTATCCATATCAATCACATATTTTCCTTAGGATCGACCCCACTGAATTGCGACATGGAACCTTCTTTATTGTTTAGAAGTGTTGTAATTCATGTGGTAGAGCCTATTGTTCATGGGTTCCCTAGTTATACCATGGATTTCATTTTGGCACCCATGATGAAATAATTTCATAGGATCGAGAGCCTTCTTTAGTGGATTTCCATGACTTTGCATTGAAACAACATATTTTCTTCTCAATCTTCTTCTTTCTAATACCCACATGGATCCCTTATTGATGTATTTTGGTCATTATTGGAATTTAGGGTAGGTTCCACTCCACCTACACAATGCATTTGTCTTTACTAATCACGATATTTACATAGGGTCAATCCCATTTGTTCACAACATCATCCCCTCAAATTTGCTTTAAAGGTGTTGCTTACAAATGGTAGAGCTTACATCTTCATGAGTGTCCTAGTTAATACCTTACTCACCATTTTGACACTCATGCTGCAGTTTCTTAGGCTCGAAATATTTGTTTACTACTACCATGATTTTTGGATGAAACCTCATTACTTCTCAAAATATCTTCTGGCCAAATTACCCCAAGGGCTTCCAATTTTTTTTGTTAAGTTGTATCTGCATAGCAAATTGGTCGCTTGTGATTTTCGGGTCTAATGTCCGCTTTAGCTTGTTGTTGTATAAGCCAATTGTATGCATTCTTGAATAGTCACCAGCCTTGCATTTTTTTCTTTTGCGACTTGAAACCTTATCCATGGAGGAAAATTCCCTCCAACATCCATATCTTGCATGCATTTCCTTGCATTGAGAATAAGTATGTTCCTTGCACTTGGAACTAGTTTACTTTCCTGCAATGCTCGTTTCCTCCACTGTACTATAACATTATTTTATTATTTTTCAGGATTTATAATATGAAAAAGAAAAAAAAGAGAAAAAAGAAAGAAAGAAGAAGGATGGGAATGAGTCACGTTCTTTATATGTAAGCTACTTATGTCACCCTTGAACAGAGAACAATATCATGAATATTTTCCTCATCAGTATGGGTTTAGTATGGATTTTGGAAACCCTTCCTTTTTATTGAGTTGAATATCCTCCGATTGGTTATTATTCCAATCATATGGAGCATTTGTTGACACCTCTTATGTCGCAGACGTATCCCAATTTATAGTCCATGTTTCCTAAGTCAAATTTTGTGTCATGTCTCTATTCAAGGGAATTCAACATGTGTTGGCCATTATGAGAAACCTTGTCCTTCCAAGTTGGCCTTCCTGTGTCAGTCAAATATTTCTTAGTTTCACAAGTATATTTGTATCTCACTCGTGCCAGTATAGAAGGTCGTCATTGACTTATCGTTGGAAGATATGCTCTTATCGACTATGACTCATTGTTATGAGAGTATGATCTAGAGTTGCAACCTAGGCCTATTTCAATTATTGATAGGTGACCTTGCACTCAGTAGATGAAAAACCATCACTGGTCACTGATTGAGTGGTTTTTGTTGTGTTCAACGTCAACAACCATCATCACACATAAGGATTTGTGCAATACCTTGGTTTCCATTTGACCCCATTGGTGGATTCCTCATATTTGTTAGTAATCTACATCATTAGCAACTCTTCAAAGAGTCTATGTCGTGCGTTATTCCATCTGGTGCATGTCAGATTCGTACCTCAATGTGGTTCTTACAATCTGTTTATCTGAGTCCTTTTAAACTCTTTGGCCTTCTGCTACTCCTCGTGATGGATGATGGAGAATGCCTTAATGCCTTGCTTCCAGTAGATATCATCCTATCGACTTCAACACATCTTTCTCTGGGATAGGGATTTAGATTTTTTATTAATACATTGGGGCTTACAGTCAGCAGTGGTAGGTTCCTCGCTATTGATAGTGGGAATACATTAATGTCTCTTGATTAATAGATTCTATCAGGTGTTCAACATCAGATCTTCTATTCACACTTTCTAGATTATACTAGGTACCTTGACATCCATTATCATCATTGGTGGGTTGTCTCATGTTTTTTAATGGTATACATCAATGATTGGTAATCAAATGGTGTCTCATTGTGTTCAACTCCAACTTCTTTATTCACATAGTGCAGAATCGTACCATGGTAGTCAGATTGAAGACCTTGGGTGAAGTACAAGCATCACCAATTTTAATTTTTGTGATCCTACCCGATTTATATTTACTATACCACCCTCAGTGACATTGGTACTTGTAGAGGATCAATTCATTCACTTCATTGGCTCCATATATCCTCTGATTTGATTCTGAGACATAGCTCCATTGTGTCTCCATTCATGGCTATGAAATACATTTGAATGGATCCATTGTGTATTTTCTCATGGCCATGATTTCTACTTTTATATATCACATGGATCCACTGTGTATAGTTTTTGTGTCCATGGACATCAATTATATTTTTATCATTCATGGATCTGCAATGTAATTGATTTGGTGGTCATGATTACATCACACTCAATCATTGGAATTCCTAACTTGAAAAGAGAGTATCTTACTTGTTTTTTTTGTAGGTAATGTTTTGGGACTATTCTTCAACTACTCCTACCGAATGGCCCCTCCATTATCTCATGAATTTTGTAATGTATTTTGGTCATCAGTTTCTCTTCTGACCTCACACATTAGAGGTTTTCTGTTATAGCACCATTGCCACTATACATGCATATGATGACTCATTAGCCTATATTACATCTATTTACCTACTTTCAGAACTTAAATCCCCTTTTTCCTCCTCAAAACATTATTTAAAAAACCCATTTGTCAAAGTGTATGCAATTTTTCTTAAATAAACTCATGTATGTACGCGAGTTCCCTGTTAGAAACCTACGTACATGTTAATTTTGGCTCAAAAAATATAATCCCGACATTTTGAGCGAATTTTACGGGTTTTTCCATTCCCTAAATTCTTAAATCCCATACATAATGACTCCAACCATCAAAATGGAGTGTAAAAGGGAGCCTTGGGGTGGATGAAAAACATATATATCTTGTTTTGAATCTAACATCTAAATTAAATTAGTTACATTCGGTTAGTTAGCAAGTAACTACCTATTTGCAGTTGCATACTTTATTTGCAATCTTTTCAGAAGATTGTCTTGAGGGAGTCATGGAGTGAAAGATCTTAAACATGATCTACTTCAAACGTAGGATTCTAGTTATGTTCTCTTTCATATATTCTGAAAGTTAGTTCTTGCAAGTAGTTATTTTCAATTAACTATCTAATTAGAGTCTGAGATAATTTTCCTTGGGTTCTGCTCTATTGTGGTTCTAACCCAAAAACCATTGGAAGTAAATTTTTGTAACACCTACTTGAAATCATCTCATATATTCACATGGTGTATATTTGTACCATCAGGGTTTGTGACGAAGATCTTGGATTTGGGTCCACATTCATCATTTAGAGCACTCGTTCCAAGTGGCAATGGAGTATATCACTTGTATATGAGTATGTTGAAGGTTTTGGGGGAACTCTTCTTAGTGCCCGTTGTCTTCCTCATATCTATATGATGTGTCATATCTCCACATTGTATTTGTTGGTAGCTATGATTTAATTCATGATGTAGATCCACATTGCATTGTCTCGTCGATATGATCCCATTGATGACATGGATCCACTATGTATTCTTTCATGGCCATTGTTTATCATTTCATTTCATGGATACACAATGTATGATTTTGTGGTCATGCTCTTCAGAGTATGAGTATGTCCACTTAGGATATGGTCTATTTATACTCTCATAGTTGGTGTTTGATTGTAGGACTCCTTTGGGTTTCGAACCTCCTTTTCTCTCTGCTCACGTTGCCTCACCTGGATAATATTTTATTGTGATGTATTTTGGCCATCCATTCCTTTCCTGACCTCCCACATTAGGGGGTGTCTATTGTAACCTTAATTTCCACCCTACATGCTAGAAAGGAATCCACAAGTATATATGAAGACAAAATGCATATTTTTCCTACGATTTAAGCCCTTTTTGGAGATCATCGCTAGACACATAGGGGACAACAAGCGATGACCCTCGCATGACAACAATGTTCAACAAGCGATGACCCCTGAAAATTCTATATTTTTGGAGTTACGAGGATATAGGAAAGACATAAGTTGTATATGTATGTCAAGGGCCTAGGAAATCACAACATTCGAGTCTCTAGTGGTATCCAGAAGATCTAGAAGCTCTCTCAAGCCTCCTTTAAATATATATACAACAAAGGCAAGTCTTGGGAAAAACAAAGAGAATTCATAAGTATTTTTGTGTTTTCCATTTGAAAAGATTATTTTCCTGTCCATCATAGCTAGAATTCAGTGAGCCTAGCCTGACCAAGAATATGAAGGGAGAATCAAGGAGAAAGGAGCCAAAGGAGGAAAACATCAACCTCTAAGGTATGGATATGTTGTAATTTCTTTGTAATTATAAATGGATCATTGGTTTTCCTCCATTTTATTTTTGTTTTACTCATGAATGAATTGGATATGATCTTATGAATAATAGATCAAAGTAGATGTAGTAAGTTTATTTCTCATAACATTAGAAGGACAATGGATAGGTGGTTTCTTGGATTTTTGTGTGCAGGGATTCGATTGCAAGAGTTGGAGCTAGATGTCAAGAGCTGCAATAGCTATAACACACGAGGACAACCGCCTATACAAGGTATGTTCAAACCTCCTTCTTGACTAAAAGAGGGAAAATTTACTTAGATCTAGGAAGACCATAAAAAGTCTACCTCTTTTTTTCGAGGATCACTAGGTTGATCCTAGGGAGATCTTGTTGTCCAACTAGTGAGATCCCTATCAGATTTTGTCCCATAAAAATTGAATTGAGAAATTGTGGCAAGATTCCATGATGGATGAGGGTTTTTCTAGCCTTGATGAGATTCTTACTCTAGAGAGTTTCTCTAGCATAGAGGAGACAATTATAGAACCATATATGGAAACAATAATTGATACCTTGATTGTAGTCGATGAGATTATGTAAGATTAACAAGATAAGTCTATTAAATATGGATTATATCAACAATACGTACTTAATATTACTCTCCTTGGCTTCTCAACAACATACTAACTACGAATCATTCTCCTTAAATTCTTCTACCTGCAATTATTTTTCTCAATATTGATTTATCTATCCAATTTAATACGCATGGGTATTCACAATGCACCTTAGTGAAACCCAATGCTCTTCGGATAGTAAAAATAATACTTCCTCTAATCCAACTCTTGAAATCAACAAACAAACTCCTTATTCACATTTCTCTTCCCAACAACAATCTACAATTAGCATGTTTCTCCTCCTCTTTTAATTCTTCAAATTCCCCTAACCCATAATATCCAAAAACATATACAAGATATAATACCAATATATTGTGATGAATAAATGAGGTTAACCCAAAGTCCATGTAACCTTAAGAGGATTTTCCAAAGTGCACATATAGAAACCCTATTTTCAATGTTCTTAACAAGTAGCTCATACACATTACACATTATATCAAATATATCATTATCTCAATATGGAGGAATTTATCCATTATACAACACCCACTTACAACCAAATGACAAAATGATCCTTAGATCATCTCAAATACCCACATACATGAAAATACATTGACATCGTTGCAATCCCTCGTACCATCTCAAATACTTGAAAGCGTACAAATGCATTGACATACTTTTCATATCAAATACTCACAAGGAGATAAATGCATCAATGTGTCTATAATTCCTCAAACACAACACCCACTCATAATCTAGCTATGGAATGATCCTCATATCATCTCAAATACTTGTAGGTGATCATCTCAAACACTTGTAGGCATGCAATCCCTTCGATCATTTGAAATACTTGTATGCATAAAAATGACATTCTTTTCATTAGGTTAAAATTATTTAATTGGCATAACATAAAACGAAGCATTATGATTGTTGTTATGTTAGTTATAGGGGGGTTCTACCACTATGGACACCATCATTGGAATAAGGATCATTTCATATTGGGGCTTATATTCAACCCTCAGAACCAATTCAGGACAGGAGGGAATGAGACTATATAATCGTAAAACATATTCCAATACACCACAAGATAGGTGTATCCAACTGTTAGTCTTCCAAACTAGAACCAAGACATATCACATATTTCAATGTTCTACTGACACAACAAATGATAGATATAAATGAACAAATATGCCTATAACCCCTTAGGCACAACACCCACTCACAATCCAATGAATCCTCAAATCATCTCAAATTCTCATAGGCATAGAAATCCACCAAGATGCTTATAATCCCTTAGATCATCTCAAATACCCACATGGACACAAATGGATTACAAATATATTGATGCCTGTATAATCCCTTGAATCATCTCAAATACCCACATTGACACTGTATCATCCCTTGAATCATCTCAACACTTAGAGAAGAGAGAGGAAGGCCTATCTCAAATACTTGCATGCATACATATGAAATTATGTGCTTATAATCCCTTCACTCTTTTGTTATCCATGTAGGCATAAAAATCCACATATGTGCTTATAATCCCTCAAATCATATCAAATATCCATAGCCATACAAATGGCCTACAAATTCACTATGTCCTTGTCGTCGCCCTATGATTCCTCTAATCATCTCAGCCTACAAAGGAGTGGGGGAAGGCTCATCTCAAATACCCACAAATTATATGAGTGAATAAATAGAGGAAAATGCTACCTCAACCTATTGTTCACTAATATTCACAACCACTATGAAATAAGAAACTGCATAATTATAAAACCCATTCGCCAATCCTCACAACCACCATAAAATAAGAAATTTCATAATTGTAGAACCCATCTGAAATAGATGTCCCTACAATTATTATCCTTATATGTAAGAACATAAATAAATAAAAAAGGAGAAAAACTAGAAATCACGCATCCTAGCATGAAAAACAATAACAGATGAGGCTGATCTATTGTGTTGTGGGTAATATTCAATTTCGTCAGAAATTTCAAATTTTGAGAAACGGTTAGAGACATGGACAAATGGATAATTTGGAAGGTGGGACTCGAAAGATTTATTGCAAAAGAGAATCAAGATTTTTTTCAAGAGGGATTTATCCATTATATTTTTTGAAAGGGAATCAAGATTTTTTGTATCCGCTCCTTTAACGATCGAGGAGGAGCAGAATTTATATAGCATTTCACTTGTTTCTTCACATCCTCCTCCCCTGTCATTTGCAGAGTCTCTCTATATTTGTATTTGTTTTCTTTGGAATTTCTTCATGTGTGTCTATGTTTGGTTGTCCCTAGATCGTGCTTTCTTCTTTGTTGGCAAATAGACCACCTCAAATATGTTAACATGGACAGTAGGCCTTCTTGCCATCCATCAAGACTGGCAACAAATGGCAAGGAAGCAGGTCCTAGATGTGTGTGGGAATAATGATCCAGACATAAATACTTTGAACAAAATCAAAATCATAAGATCATGATCCACGTGGATATCGGTGGCCACCCACCTTTTCGAAATGGCTCAAAATGGCTTTCTGGCAATTTTGGCAATTTACTATTTTTAGCAGGTTTTAACTTCCGGGGCCATTTTGAGGGCCCAAATGAAGGTTTTTTGAGATCGAGGTTCTCAATTATAGTCAAATTCATAATTGATCCCCCAGAATGAATATCCTCAATGATACCTTTCCAACGAGCTATCACACACCTAAAATGGAGATCGTATGCAAAAGTTACGACCCCGGGAAGTTGATGTACTCACTTACCCAAACGGGGCCCACATGAATTTTGGCGCTTCATCTCCCAGGGTTAGGTTTTTGGATGTCTA
>SNQJ01S0069525.1:23522-34114 GCA_010110895.2 Picea sitchensis | reverse complement strand
CCCCACTGGATGTCTGTGATGTTCTCTTGGGCCAACCATATATGTGGAGACGCCATGTTGTTTATGAGTCTCGACCCCGTAGTGTCATTGTTACTTTAGGGGGTCATCTCTATAGAATGCCAAAGGTAGGTCCGACTACTTTTCCACCTAAAAAGTGTCGCAAGGTAGTATCTCATACTGCAAAATCCAGCTTCTTCACAATCTGTTCAAAAGGAGAACAAAATGACACTGCAACCACTACAGCCTTGCCCCAAGCACCTTTTATCCAATAGAAGCAGGTCGAAAAGGCTGCAGCAAAGTGCAAAGATTCCTTCTTCACATCATCCTCTCATGTATCTTGACTAGTTGAACAGCCTCAACTGCAACAGGTTCGTGACAGATTTCCACAAACTAAGCAGCACGACGTCTCCAACAAGACAAGCAACTCACCAAGATGCAGATTCAACAAATGATTTTCCCTCTCCCCGGGGAACTCAATGCAATGGAGACCATTTCTTCCTAAGGAGGGAGGATTGATCCAGGTGGATATCGGTGGCCACCCACCTTTTCCAAATGGCTCAAAATAACTTTCTGGCAATTTTGGCAATTTACTATTTTTAGCAGGTTTTAACTTAGGGGGCCATTTTGAGGGCCCAAATGAAGGTTTTTTGAGATTGAGGTTCTCAATTATATCTGAAGGCATAATTGAGCCCCCAAAATGAATCTCCTCTATGATACCTTTCCAACAAGATATCACACGCCTAAAATGAAGATCGTATGCAAAAGTTACGACCCTGGGAAGTTGATGTACTCACTTGCCCAAACGGGCCCCACATGACTTTTGGCACTTCATCTCCCAGGGTTAGGGTTTTGGATGTCTAGGGTTTTTGTCATTCCTTCTTATTGTAAAAAGGCCTTCAGAGCCTCATTGTAATCATCTTCTTGTGAATGTGAGTAGTCGTCACATCTCTTCTCAGAGATAAGCTAGCACCATTCTAGCGAGTCTTTCACTCTGTATTTTTACAGTCTCTGTACATTTCTTTCATTAATAGAAATTGTGTATTACTGTATATCTGTGTTTATGGTTGCATCTCCGATACATTTATGTTATATTATTGAATATTTGCGATATCTCTATGCATTTCTTTATTATATCTCCGATCTCATTTTGTGCCGAAAATAATCTGGATTAGATCAACACTTTTCTTTTTGATTGGGTGATAACCTTATAAGGAAGGATAAAGGTATCAATGTGATTGGATGATAACCTTATAAGGAAGGATAATTTATATATATATGTTTGAATTTGCTTTGCACTTGTTTGTTCACATCCTCTTCCCTTGTCATTTGCAGTTATTTGTTTTCTTTGGAAGCACTTCATGTTTGTCTATGCGTATCTGATTCTCTGTCTCTGCATTGACTGTATGTGTGTTGTATCTTTTTATAGAGGAGGCTACATCTGGGACACCCACGACAATGAATTTATGTATTTTCTCATCTTTATTTATTAGTAACAAAGTCTAGTTTCAATCATGAGTATGGATGAGTATGGTGTCGTTCATGTTCGAGCAGGTTGGTCATGAAGAATAGCCTGATTGTGATTATTGCTCATAAAGATTGTGGTGGAGTGCGATGAATAGATAAGCCCCAGGGTCGGTCACATGCAAATGACCCGGACTAAATTTCAAACAATAAATGCCCAGCCCATGGAAGGTATGTCTTTGTATCCCTTTTTAATATATGGTTATTAGATTAGTTCTTTTATTGTTTTTAATCATGCAAATTAACAAAAACCTTTGAAGGTTCACTACCACTAATCTAAAATGCACCACCTAGATCATTGCACTAATGATTGGAGATATAAATTTTCATTAGTAAATCATCCTTTGTTATGCATAGAAACAAACTCATTTCTCAGCAACCAAGAATTTGACCACATGGTTGTAAATCAAACCCACTCCATTAGGTTTGTTTCCAACATTTTCTCATTCACAAAAATGCAGGGATGGTATTCTTCCCTATACCATGTACCTTCAAAGGAAACATAGCGGAACATTCAAACTCATCAATTTCATGGGGAACATTCAATATTCAAATCCAACAACCCACCAAACTTGTAGGGTCTCCTTTCTCCACAAGAAGGTTCAATTTTGCAATTAAATTTAATCAAATTTATTAGTCAGTGTAACACTTTCAGTTTGAAGCAAATGTCTCTCCTAGTTTACCAAAACCAAAGGAATTTAAATAATAGGATGTAATGAGTTTATAACTTGAGTAAAAGTTCAAAACAAAGATATTCTGCAGAGAAGGAAACACTTATAGGAGATGCTTTCGTGTACATAATCCATGACTTTTTGTTATTTATACTGAAATAATATTATCAGTCAGAGAGTGAAGCAATGTAATTTAAAATATTTTTAAATTATATGAATATGATTTCCTTGCATTGTAAATGAAATTTATTGGAAATACATGGAAATTATTGTTGTGCATTCCTCCTCTCTTTTGGAAGAAGATGTACATTTGAGATGCTTGTTGTGCATTCTTCCTCTATTTCTATTTATTTTTTGTATAGAAGACTTACATTTGAAACAACAATAGAATAAATAAATGAAAATGCTTGTTGTGAATTCCTCCTCTCCTCTATATAGAAGACACACATTTGAAACTACAGTATAATAAATATATATGAAAAAGATTGCAGGGGTTTTTGGACTTTCTTTATTATTAACAGAGTGCAGTCCACTCTTCCTTCCTCAATGAGTCTCAATCAACCATGGTTTTTCTTTCCTTTCCCTCCTACTCAATGAGTTTCATTCATCATTTTCCATCAATACATATAAATAGGTTATTTAGGAATATCCACCCCATACCAGAAATTTTTAAGATGACTTCATCCCAGTCCTCTCCACAATGCCAAAAATAACATCTAACATTTACATCCCCAATCCTTATCTGTCTTTGAAGAAATAGTAATAGATAGAATGAAATGGGATTATCTGTCTTTGAATAAATAGCAATAGATAGAATGAAATGGGTATTATAATAACCTACAAATACATAGTATAATATGAAGTTGCACAAAAAATATGGGCAAATGAAAGAACAAAATAATAGGAACACCATGTGTCATAGTTAATTAAGACAAAACACATGAGAAATCAATCATAGGATCCTCCATAGGCTGCAGGGATCCTCATGATCCTGACTGTAACTTTCATCCACCCAGTTGGAGATTCAGAGCCAACTCAGGCTATCACGATGCATAGGAACAAGGAAAACTCCTGCATTACACCCATCTCCATTAGTATTATTCGTATTGGCCATTGTTCCAGTACCAACATTGTAGCCCTCTGTTTTCACATTGTAATTTAAGGAAACTTTGAATGCTTCTTTGACTGCTTACTTCTACAAAGTATTGAGCTCTTGTAGACAGTAACTATCAAATCCCTAATCACTATGGATTCTGGTATGTGGTGGATATCCCTCTGCTTTCATATTTCAAATATTCTGGTGTGGCATGGATATCATTCTTAGATATGTTATAGTCTACTTATACTTATTTCTCACCATCAAACGAAGGTACAAGTCACCTGCTGGAACATTTTTCTTGTTGGTATTTCAATTATCTACTCCCTTGGCATTTTAATCACCACTTGCTTCCTAATCACTCTTCTTAATTCTACAACTAAGAATGGGTATTTCTTCTTTTGTTTCACAATAAATATAATATTAAAAATAGCTATGTATATGAAATTAAAAATTGAAAATAATTTCAATATATAATAGTGTTTGTATTTTATTTAATACATCTCAACTAGTTCTCTATATAATTTTATCCATACTTAATTTGATATATTTCAGGTTGAGTTTTATGTACATGTGTTTTGCAAACACAGAATAAACTTGCATATTTGGACACTTACTTATTAATGAAAATACAGTTTAGTTTTAGAATGCTCTTTATTAGGATATTATGTTTTCTCACATATATGTTATAATATTTTAGTTGATTGATATACTCAGGTCAAGTGGGGATATTTCACATATTTTCTTTCTAAAAGAAATAGGGACTCTCTATACTAACAAAAAGGACTATTCTCAGTTCATTTGGATCATCATGGATGGAACTCAGACCTCAGACTCTTCTTTTTACCACTCAAGGTAGGCACCACCCAAGGATCAGAGTCATGGTAGAGTCATGGTGTCCATGGTTTTAATAGGGTTCCAATGACTCAAGATGCATGTGCAAGTGCTTATCAAATCATGAGTTACCTTTTTCTTAACGCAAAAATGGGTAGGCGAAGGAAAGTATTCAAATCAGTATGAAAGCAAGGAAACACCTAACCTTCACCGTCAGCTTGACCCAAAATTCCCTCAAATAAAGCTGTAATCATGTCTAATTTTCAAAAATGACAATTAATTTTTTTTTATCTTCTTTATATTTTTTTAATATTTAGAATAATATTTAAATATATATATATATATATTCTTTTCTGTATCCAACATCCTTTAAACAATGTTTCAATATTATTTGTAGTAGTTTTAAGTGATATACAATGGTAATTGTATAGTTTATTATAGTATAAATATTTATGTTTGGACAAGATTTTAGAGAAGATGAAAGGGAGGAAGCTAGAGAGATAGGAGAGAGAGACTAGAGAAGATGAAAGGAGGAAGCTAGAGAGATAGGAGAGAGAGAGGAAAAGAGAGAGAGAAAGATGAAGAGAGAGAGAAAAAAAAAAAAAAAAAAAAAAAAAAAAAAAGGCAGAGAGGAAGAGAGGGGGGCATGATAGAGAGGAGGAAAAGGGGGAGAGATAAACCAAAGAGAGGAGGAATAAGAGGGATTGATAGGAAGGAGAGAGAGGAGGAGGAGGAAGGAGAACAACAAACAGAGAGAGAAATAGAGAGAGTGAGCAAGAGAGAGAGGGGTGGGAGGAAAAGGAGACATGGAGGAGGGAGAGATGAGAGGAGGAGGAGTGACAAGAGAGAGAGGGTTGGGGAGACAGGAAGGACGGAGACAGATGACAGATCAGATAGAGATAGCTGTGGGAAGGATCATGATGGAGAGAGAGAGAGAGAGTGGAGAGAGGGAGAGAGACAGACGATATGGAATGATCGAGGAGGAGTGAGAAAGGGACAGACAAAGAGGAGGAACACAGACATAGGAGACATGGGGAGAGAGAGAGAGATCTGTGGAACGAGAGAGAGAGAGAGAGAGAGAGAGAGAGAGAGAGAGAGAGAGAGAGAGAGAAGGGGAGAGACAGGAGGGAGAAGAGAGAGAGAAAAAAAAAAAAAAAAAAAAAAAAAAAAAAAAAAAAAAAAAAAAAAAAAAAAAGACAGAAAAGAGAGAGAGGGGAGACAGACCAGGAGGAAAAGAGAGAGGGGAGAGAGACACAAAGAGAAGGAAGACAGGAGAGGAGGACACACGAGAGAGAGAGAGTGAGAGACAGACACACACACACAAAAAAAAAAAAAAAAAAAAAGAGAGAGGAGACAGAGGGAGACACGGACATGGAGGAACAGAGGAATGGAGAGAGAAAGAGAGAGAGACAAGAGAAAGACAGGCACACAGAGAAGGACAGACGGAGAGAGAGAGACAAGGAGAAAGAGGCTGGAGAGAAACGGAGGAGGAAAATGAGAGAGAGAGACAAAGAGAGGAAGGAAGGAAGGAGGAAGGGAGTGGAGGGAGGAAAGAGAGAAGCACCCAGGAGAGGAAGAGAGAGGAAAATAGAGAAAGCATGGAAATGAGGGATGAGAGATAGGAGGGAGGAGGGAGTGGAGGATGGAGAAAGGAAGAAGAGAGAGAGGGATAACGTAGACATGGGGAGGTGTGTGGAGAGAGAGAGAGAGAGAGGAGAAAGGAGGAGAGACAGAGGACAGATAAATAGAGGAGGGATGGGGAGGGAGAGGAGGAAGTGGAGGGAAGAGAAGGAGAGATAGAGGAGAGGGATAAAGAGAGGGTGGAGAGATGGAGAGAGATGGAGGAGTGGAGAGAGGATGGAAATAATGAAGGTGGGGGGAGAGAGAGAGAGAGAGAGAGAGAGAGATGGAAGGAATGAGATGGGGAAGGAAAGAGAGAGAGAAAGAAAGGGGGACCGGTGGACAAGGGAGGGAGGAGAGAGAGAGGATAAAGAGGGGAGGAAGGGGAGTGGAGGGAGGAAGAAAAGATGGAGAGGGGGGGGGTGGAAAATGGAAGGAGGGAGAAAGAGGTGGAGAGGGAGAGAGGGATGGATGGAGGGGATAACGGAATAGGATGGAAGATGGAAGAAATATAGATGAAGGACACACGAAATGAAGGGACAGAGGTGACCCATGAACATATTCAGGCTGCAATATTAAAGATTTTAATGACCTGAAACACTGAATTGTCAAACCAGGGTAAGTAAACTTCGAGCTGCTACACTGTATGTGCGGGTAAGATTCTAATCCCTACTTAAAAACTATCTTTAGAAGAAAACACAAACTCACTCTGAGAAACTGAATCCTAATGACTATCCTGAAACTTATCATTTCCTATTTAATTCCTCAACAGAAAATAGTCCTATGCTTAAGTGCTGATGCTTCTATTTCTACTCTAATGTAATTTCATGAGACTATCTACCACTACCTTTAATCATCTATCATCACTATTTCTATTTAAGCCATGACAGAAAGAGTATTTCCTAAAATGCATTTAAACTGAACATAAAAAATGAATCTAAATCTGTCTACAGGAAAACAGAGAAACACCCTACTTACCCTACTGGTACCGGAAGCTTCCTCTAATTTAATGGAAACCCATCTACCCTAACTAAGCAGAGTAGTCTAACTATCTAACAAAGAAAAGTTCATTCAAACTCTAAGTTATGTTCGAATTGAAAACTAGAAACCAATCAAACCTAGTTCATGCTCTAAACCCTACAGGAATCAGTCATGCTTCTAATACTCATCAACGTAAAATATTATCAGTATGCTGGAAACGATTCCGTTGAAGAATAACTAGGCACGATTATGAACAAGTTAATTCTTAAACTTTAAACTATCATATATGCAAATTCCAAACCACTGAAATAAACTAAATCTACGACAGAGTAAAGCAGCGACTTGAACCTGTTTGGTGGGCCCAACCAAAAGGTACAAACGCTGTAAGGAACAACCAGAACTAACTATATCATTCTACGCAACCACTGTGTATACTTCACGTTCCATTTACTCGCAGAAACAACTCAAATCGTATGACAGTGAAATAACATAATGCAAGATAGATTATATTTAGAAATGTATTTCATAACATAGCATAATCCAACTGTCTCTTAGGAGTGACCCCCTAGTGATATATAGATCCTTTTTCATAACAGTCTAAAGAAAAAATACATAAAAACAAACGGATCCCCCGATCCAAAAATAGCTTGGAATCAAGTTTAAAACGGTCTTCACATCTTCGTGACATGTAGTGTCACAAAGTGTGAATCATGAAATATTAACGACTCAGCTCTATCATTCTGCCTTCAATCATCATATGAGAGATGACTCCATCTGTCATGTAGATCTCATTGTCTCCCATTCTGACCATAACGCAAAGATCTTGAGCGGCTTCATTGGTATCTCCACGGGGTACGAGATGGTACCTGGTACTGGCAAATCCTGTAAATAGAAATAGTACCTAACTCAAGCCACATTAGTTTCAATATTAATTTAAAGCATCAAAATGCACAAAAAATAGCTTGAAACATAAAGATACCTTGAGTAACCCCATTGAGTGGTAAAGAGATGTCAACTGTGTCAAAACAAAGCCGGAAGGGGTGGTACTGGGTATGGAAATAGAGGTCTTTGTGATATAATATAGGAAAAAACATGTTCAAAACTGGAGACCAACATGCCCCCACACTGAAGTCTTTGCCTGTCCTCAGGCAACAAAAAAAAGTCAAAGACTGGTAGCCATCAAAGGGTTGCAGCAGCTGCAACCAACATTTGTAACCTCTCTTGTTTCTTCATATTTCTGATTTCTTTCTTGAGGACTCGGTTGATTATAACATGCTTTCTGGCAGTCTTTTGTAGTTTCCTGTTCCTTTGGAAAAGACCCTTATTCCTTCGTTTTAATCTTTCAATTTTAGACAAGAAATGATTTATCCTGACTTTCATGAGTTCATTTTCAGTTTTGATATGTCAGTCCAAGATAGTGAATTCATGTAGCTTTTGTTTCAACCTGTTATTCCTACTTTCTAGTCTTGCTACCATTGGTTTCAAGGATCGATTGGAGGAAATTTCACAATAGGTTTCAAATGCTTGATCCTATCCTGGTTGTGGTTGAGGACTGGATGCGTGAGTGAACTCGTCTGGACTTTGAGCAGGGGTGGCAACTGGATCAGAATGATGATCTGGACTGAGTTCAGGAGTGAACTCATCTGGACTTCGTTCATAAGTATCAACTGGACCTGGATGATCTGGACTGAGTTCAGAGGTGTCAGCTGGATCGGGGTTGTCAACTGGACTAGGTTTAGGAGCGAACTCTCTTTGTATCCGAGCAGGGGTACCTGTTGGTACTTGAATTGGCTCACTTGGCTTGATTCCTTTGGATGCAGTAGCCTGCCGATCCACTTTACGGTTTTTTCGAATGAATTGGGACAGAGTACAAGTGATTTCGGAGGGCTCTGGAGCCTCCTCCTGACCAACCACACTTTCTAACCTCTCTTGTTGTGGGTAGCTGGGTATAGAGTTATCCATACCGGACAACGTTCTCTTACATTTTATTTTTGGATTCCTCCTGGGCTTGTCAGTCGACTCTGCCAATTCCTCTACGTCAATTATGTTCTCAACAGCTAGGGGAGAACTCGGAATTTCAACATGTGCCTCTATGGGAGTGGTATTCTTCACAGTTTCATTATTGGTTTCCACTCTGTCAGACCCATGAGCATCAATTGAATGTTCTGAATCCGGGTCCCCAGTACTGGCTTTAACTGTGCTATCAGGTAGGTTCTTAGGGTTAGCATAGACTTTGGTCAGGGTTTTAACCCTCTTTTTCCTAGAGTTCAATTTCTTCTGTGCGGGGGTAGGCTTAACACTCCTATATTTAGACTTGGCAGAGGCTAGGGGTTTTGTAGTGAACATATCCCAAGTCTCTTGCTTTTTAGACAGTGCAGACTTAATCAAAATATTAACAAGACCGAAATGAAATAGATTTCCATGAAAATATTTGGCCTTTCGTACCTGTTCGGCCATCTTTTTCAAAATTTTCAACAGAAAGAAAGGTATGTTCAGAGGATTACCTTTGAAGTGTAACAGGAGTCGGGCATGGCAGGGAAATACGATGGTGTACCATCCTTCACACGTGAGGTAACGTTGGAGGATGGCTAACAATTGAGCCCACTGTGGTTCCAACCATGACCGCGAGGTCCCCTCAGACCACTGTGTCTCCCAGTACTGCGGTTTCAAAACCTGAGTGCAGAGCTGTTTGTCAACAGGCTGACCCTTTGTCCATCTCTAGCCAGTGGTGGGCAATTGAATTGCCTCTGAAATGAACTTCTTCGTGACTTCGAACTCGAGCTCGCCCACTTTAGCGAGCCCACCCTGAAAATGCAGAGCAAACTGGAGCGTAATTGCATCGTTATATCCGTCGAATTTCTTCAGAAACGGCTCCCAACCCTCTTTCTTAAAAATATCTCTGGTTGCCTCATACTCCAGAAGGACCTCTAGGTCTGCGTATGTCTCCGGTTCATGGCGATTTTCCACCATGGTTAAACTTGATATCACAGGGGAGGTATATGGGTGAGCAGCAAAATTTGAACGAGGGCGACGAAGGGAGAGAATGTGATGGAGAATGTAGTCGGGAGAGAAATCATATGAGAATATTTGAATTGTCGTGGGGATCGATGGCATGTGGAAAAATGATGATAGCCGTACGTGAGTGTAGGGTATGATCATATATGAGTCATGTTGAACTCAGCTCCGGGAATGTCGTGCATTTTTATGACATTAAATGTCATGGTAGGTTAGTTCATTAGGTATAGGTCGTGGAAATGATGAAACGTTATGGAGTAATCAAGGCACCCTTAGTTCAAACTATTAGTATGCAAATTAATACAGTAAATCAACACGAACTAAACATACCCGAGTTAAATTACCTATCCCCATTGTTATGCAAGTCTTGTTGTAGAATTTTCTTTTGAAGTCAAGTCTGGATTTGAAGGGTGAGAAAATTGTAGCTGCTCTGGTATTTCTGATGAACCTGTAATTGATGAACTATGTGTTGGTACTGACTGGTACTGATGGAATCCTCAAGAATCTTGCAGAGAAATTTTACCCAATATATCTTGTTGAGAAAAACTTCCTGTTTATAGTAGCAAATTATTTGATGAGGATCCCTGAACCTGGCTTTTATTCTGTCCTGAAAAAGATCAACTGAAATCATGTCTTCAACAGCTTCAAATCTCTTCCCTTGGTACAATTCTGGTTTGTGTGAATGGATGTTCTGGAGTCGAACACAAACAGAAATCATCGGATTACCGGCCATTAGTGAATGTCGTTAACCGATGCGAGATGACCCACCAGTGATGTCAATGGGCCTCAAGGTACCTACGACACATCCTAACAGGTACGAATAGAGGTGTTGGTGTCGAGTCACCTGTAGGATC